>PVKA01027377.1:0-30608 GCA_004027165.1 Ctenomys sociabilis
GATCTACCTAGGTCTTAACCATCCAGCAGAAAAGTATAAAAGTATAAAAATGAAGTATACATCGTGAGCCCATAATATTAAGCTGAGCTGTAAATGGATATGGTCGACAATTTCTTTGAATAACTCCCTATGGTTGCAGAATGCTGGACTGTGTTGGATTGTGGTGTCAAGTTCAAGCACCTAAGGTAGTTGAATGTCATTGGAGTGCCCACTTTTGACAGGTGTAGACAAAGGAAGAGTTGTAGAAAGAAAAAATCATGATGTGTGTGTATAGACAGTACAGTTGGGATAGATAACGCTGTGCTTCTACATAATTCTATGAGAGGCAAGATCTGCACTAATGGTGGTTGGACAGGATATTATGTCGGCTTTTAGTGCTATGTTCATCCACTAGGTAAATAATTATTGAATTTTTGATATAATTCAGCTATAAAAAAACCTGTAAATATAGTATCATGTATGCACCTTGTACAATACCAAAATGTTATGAAAACAGTTTGCAATGTATTAATTCATCGACTCTATATGGTTAAGGTGTGTTGAACCTGTCTGATTGACATTTGTATTTTAATAAAATAAAAATAAATGGAAAAAAAAAGAAAATGGGTAGAAGAACATGCAGCAACGTGTTTATCTACAAAAAATACCTACAATAATTAAAGCTATACTCAAATGATTTATAAAAAAAAAAGAATGGCAAAAAAGACACAATTTAAATACTCAGAAAAATTATACAAATGGAATGAAATTCTGCATTTAGAAAGTCATATAGGCCTCAAATTGAATTTGTCAACAGACTACTTGGATGGAGGTACACTCACAATTTGCTCTGTGTGATATTTTAAAAGCCAATGTTTTCTAGTGTTATCACATCTTAACTATTATGCCCATACTTACACAAAACTACCTAATGTGTATGACCACCTAAGAGAACCTGTGCAATTTTGGCTTGGGCTTAGATAGAGAAGACCCTGTATTAATTTTCAGGTCTCCCCAAATATTTCAAAACCTAAATCACCCGAAACTAACTATATCCAATACTTATTAATATGTCAGTAGTGTTCTGGACCTACATGTATAATTTTCATCAAGCATAAATGGGTTGAATAAATCAACCTGTTCCATAAGCCATCTAATTCATCTCACTGTGCTAAGCACAATGAATTCTATATGTTTTATCAATCACTACATTAAGTATTCCCACTGTTTATTAAATAATTTATAACTTATTTAATAAGGGAGGGCCGGGGAGATGGCTCAGTGGAATACACACTTCCCTGACAAGAGCAAGGACCTGAGTTCAATCCCTGGTTCTGCAAAAAATAAAAAAATAAATAAATAAACTTATTTAATAAGGGAGGGTTATACCTAAGTTTTTAAATTTTATGATATTCTGACCAAATTTTTTTTAGTCTTTGGCAATGAAAAGTACCAATCTAAGAAGGAAAAGTAGACAGGTTTCTAAAAATCTCAATATTAACAATCAAAAGGTTTTGGTACAGCAAAAACACTTCTGCCTCCTCAGTCTTACTCTGTTTCATAGGTGACAGTATGTCAATGTATCCATGACTGAAATACTAATAGAAAACCACAATTTCAATAGCTATTCACTTAATCATATCTTCCATACTTTGTCTTGAAAGGCTCAATGTGTTCACTTGGAAGCTAAGTTTCAAAAAATAAAATATCATCTCAATGAGTTATTGTATTCTGGTTTTGTGTTCAAATGCATTTCTGTAAGTTATAGAAATGTTTTTGTATCTTTCCCCCTCCCTTTGGCTTTTTAATGAAATTTCGTTGATGTTCTATCGTATTATATGCCAAACCTTGGAAAAAACATTCAAGTCTAAATTTCACCAAAAGCAAAACCAGGAGGCACAGTAGTTAACTAGGTCATAAAAAATAGTAATATAAATCAGAAGCAACATAGGACTCACATCTACTCCTTAACTCTCTAGACAAAACCTAGTGAGATATGCATACACCTTTTGTGGCAAGTTGAATAAGTTTGCTGTTTTGTTTTATGCTTAAAAGCAGACTTTAACTCACATTATTATGTCCCTTAGAAAGATATCCTTAACTATAATGGCCAAGATCAGGTAAATTCAAAAACATCATATTTTATTTGCTTTTTAATCTAAGAAGCCTTAGTTATTTAGAGACACTACTGTGCTGAACAATAAATTCCTTAAAGACTACCTCAAAATAGTATAAAAATACGTAATTGTTTATTTTTTAAAAATATTTTTAGTTTTTAGTTTTTTAATTTTCTTTACTTCATATTCTGTAGGGACTTAAAGTTTAACATATCAATATGTGATGAAAAATACCTGTTTCATGTTATGTCACAGATGTCTGATATTCAGACAGTGATATTAAGCTCAACTGTCTTTGTTATAGGGCAATAATATCATTAAGCTTCTCTTCTGGAGGGCTAACAACTTATGTTTGCAGACAAAAAATTAGAGAAATAGAAAGGTTGCAAGTACAGCCAACATTTTGGCCCTAGTCTTGCAAGGTCAGTGAGGACTCAGGACACAAGAGAATGTATACTGTAACATCATGTAACTCAGTTGTGTTCTAAATTTTCTGAACAAGAAGATTTTGGGGCCACAGACGAAAGTGATCAATGATGTAGAGTGTGCCTCAGGAGAGTCACATGGAGAGAAAACATTCTTTCAGGCTTTCACAGAGAAAATTGGTCAAGCAACGGCCATGACTCATCCACATGGCTGACACTGACAAAGGATCTATAAACTGTGGTAAAGGGTTTCAGGATACATCCTGAGAGGATTTACTGACCTTGTCCAATACAAAGGTTACATTTCTTGTTATATAAGTCTTGCTTTATCTTGGTCTTAACCATCCAGCGGAAAAGTATAAAAAAGATATATAAAAAGTAAAGCTATATTACTAATCTGATGTGTAAATGGCTCAAGTCAACAACCTCTGACATTGCCAGTCCTACAGATAACCCATTACTATTATGGACTACTGGACTATATTGGAATATTTTGCTGAATTGATGCACCTATAATATTTGGATGGCAATGGAATGCCTATCTCTGACAAAACTAAACAAAAAAAGGGGGATACAAATGGACCATTTTGTATCTGTATATTCAAAATAATTAGGATAGCTATACAGCTACTTTCTCTTAATTCAAAGAATAGAAAGATTTGTACTAATTAGTGTTTTGGGGCAGGATATCATGTCTGCATCTTGTACAACAAATAACCACTAAAAAGACAAAAATAATGCAGTGTATCAATTATTGAAACTGTCCTAATTGGTTTTGAAACTGTCTCAATGCTATTGGTTTGTCAATAAAATTATTTTTTTAAAAAAGGAAATCATTTTCTGAGATTATTAAAAAAAAAAGTACTGGTCATTCAAGTCAACAGCATATTTAACCCATCTTTATGAAAATAAGACTTTTATATAACCAGGTATTGGTGGCACACATCTCTATTCCCAGCATTTGGAATGTTTGGGCAGGAGGTAACATCAGTTAATTAAAAAGGGGATAAGAAGAATTTAAAAGCCATTAAAAAAAAAACTAATTCTGGAGAATTTTTTCTTACTATATTAATAAAATTTATGTGAGATTCTACTGACTTATCTACTTTTCTTTCCAGATCAACCCCAAGACTAAAACGAAAGAAAAGATCTACAAGGAAAATAAAATGCTAGGAACTGAATGGCAGCTTTGGTACAGAACACAAGTTAATGTTAATAATACCAAAATTTCTCAAAAACATTGGGTAAAGATTTTTTTGTACAATGAAACAAATTTTATATTTTCTTTCCCTTTCTTTTTAGATGTTTTTTGCAGTAAATAAAATAGCAATTCTTATTTAAATGTTTGGAGTTTTTCCATAAAGAATCTCTAAAAGATTCTTGAAATAACCAGACTTTGATCATTTGTACAACTGTATGTCTAATCTGAAATGGGTTAAAAAATGACAAAAAAAATGGACCAAAGACAGAATAAAAAACAAACTTAAGAACCTCCCCAGACACCCCAGAGGGGCACTGTAGTAGATTGCTAACTAGTGGTGAGCTTGTTACACCTGGCTGAACTGAACCAGTATATTGCTGGTTGTGGGAGGCCCACTGAGGATTGCTGCCAGCAGTGTAGGAGACAACTGGAGAAGCTGTTGAGAGGCTGTTAGGGACACTGTCTGGAGAAGCTGTTGGAGCTGTTGGAAGTCATTGCTTCTCCTGGGCTGTTCCACTGGGTGACCTTGTCATGCTGGCTTTTCTGATTAACTTGGGTGTTCTTGTTGGTGGAGGAGCTCAAGAAATTGGTTCATTCTGGGGGAGCTCTTCTCCTCATCCTGAACCTTGCTTCCTGGCTCAGGAATGGAAGATGGTGCACTGCTCAGCCTTTGTTATGTTGGCTTTCCTGTGGGCACTCAACTTTCCTCATCACTGGAGGAGGTCGGGACCCCACTATTACTGATAGTGTCTGTGGCTCCTTTGGGGGAGCTCTGGTGTTTATCTTGAGTGTTGCTTCCTGGCTCCAGTTCAGATCCCTCAGGCTGTCATCAAAGATCCTTCATCCCACTGGCATACATTCTAGCTTCCACCACTGACCTCTGGGCCTTCCCAGTGAAGACCCATGAGATAGGCATGCATGAGACTTGTCATGGGCTCTGGACCTCCAGTGTGAGGGGCATTGTTATGGGCTCTAGGTTTTCAGATGGACTCATGCAGGATTTTAGGATCCAGGCCCTCAGCTGGTGTTTTTGGTCTTTGGTTTGTGGACAGATTGCCTGCACTCCTTGTATATGATCCTTTGGATGATTCATTATAAAATGTGCCAATTGTTCCCCAATACAATACAGGGCAAAAACCCCAAACCACAACAAGCATTACTTGTTTTTTTTTGTTGTTGTTATGGGAAAAAAGTAAAACAAAATTCCATTACAAAATAATAGGAGAATAACACTAGTTAATACACCTTATGTATTTCTATCTTTAAAGAAGTTACTTGGAATATAAGATATGGGGTCACCGGGAGCATTACTGAATGAAAAGACAAACCTAAAGGAATTTTTCTCCTGAAACATGTATTTAACTTCAGAAAAGCTACTTTAATTATTTGATGATTTTTGGGGTTGAATTTCATGAAGAACACTACAAAAAATAATCAAGTCCCTTCTTACAACTTAAAGTTCTAAATCATCTTAAGGACCAAAGTATCATTTTCTGAAAAACAATATGGAAAACTACTTAGAGTATTAACTTAAAAACACAGAGAAGTTTCCAAGTGGGAAAGGTTACTCTTTGAGGAAGCTGTCACATTTATTTCCAAAGATATCATTCCACACCACTACACTCTTGTTTTTGAGGAACTTTATTTCTGATTTTATTACTTCAAAAATTAACTGACAGATAGCAGAATATATCTGTAGAGTACAATGAGGCACCTCTATACATATAAACAATATATAATGATTAGATCAGGGTAAATGGCATACCCATCACCTCAAATACATCATTTCTTTTTATTAGGAGACAGAAAATCTTTACTAGTCAGAGAGATGGCTCAGTAGAATGAGCGCTTCCCTGGCAAGTGCAAAGGCCTGAGTTCAATCTCCAGAAAATAAAAACAAAAACATAAACCTCTCTTGTTAGTGGCCAGGGAGATGGCTCAGTAGAATAAGTGCTTCCCTGGCAAGCTCAAGGGCCTGAGTCCAATCCCTGGTTCAGAAAAAAGAAACAAAAACAAAATCAAAAACCAAAACCTCTCTTGTTAGGGGTTGGGGAGATGGTTCAGTGGAATAAGCACTTTCCTGGCAAGCACAAGGCCCTGAGTTCAATCCCTGGTTCTGCCAAAAAAAAGAAAGAAAAAAAAAAAAGGAAAAGAAAATCTTTTCTAGCAGCTCTTTAGAAATTGTTGTCAACCATAGTTTTGTCCTACAATGCTAATTCCTCCTATTCAATGACACCTCTATACCTGTTAGCTATCTTCTCTCCACCGTTTCCAGCTTCTGAGAAACACTATTCTACCCTCTACTTTTAAAAAATATTTTCGAGAAATAACAGTGAGACAGTTTCAAAACCAATTAGTAGGACAGTTTCAATAATTAATACATCGCAAATTGTTGTCTTAGTATTTACCCTCTACACACATGAAACAACTTTTTCAACTTCCTCATGCATGTGAGAACATGTGGAAATAATTGTTTGGAAACACTTTCTTTTCCTGGCATACAAGTCTCATTTTCCTTCTAGACTGCTAGTAAGTCCTTTCCAGTCATTTATTCATTTTTCCTTTCCACCTCTCCTTCTTTATGTTGGCATTAGCAAGGCTTAGTCCTTTGCTAACTTTTCTAGCTACACTAGGTGATGTCATCAAGTGCCAGTTATTCCATCATTACTCACAAATTTCTCCAGTCCTAAATTGTATCTTGAAGCCCAGAGTTACATATCAAATTTCCAGTTGGATATTTCCAACCTCACATAACATAAGAGAACTTGATTCCACACTTCTCCAAATCTCATCTACCTCAAGTATGTCCCATCTGTTTCTTGGAAGGGTCAAAAATCTAGGAACAATTCTTTATTCCTCTTTTTCCTTCTACTCATATCCAATCAGCAGGTCCTATCTTCTCTACCTTCACAATACACCCTAAATCCAGTATCTAATCATTTCCTGACCAGCTACGACACTAGCTCAAGATTAGAACACAAGCTAAATGGTCTCTGTCTTCCCCACGCTTTAATTTTCCACAACGTAACCTTTCTACTTCAGCTCCATATATCATACAGGGGAGTCAAATTATCCAACTCCTTTTCTCAATCTCTCTAATGGTTTCTATTGACATGCTCAGACCAAGCTTTAAGGACACTTCATGAACCAATCTCTGGCTTCTTCCCTATATAATTTCTTTCCACTCTTTTTAAACACTATGTTAATCTCACTAGCTTCTCTGTTATTCCTCAAATATACCATATATATATTACCATTCTGGGGCCACTTCACTTGCCTTTAACATCGTTCAGAGTGGCTTTTTCTCAAAATAGTCACATGTCTTATATGGTTACTTCTTTAGGGTCTCTACCCATGACAATTCTTCAAAGAGGCTGTCTATAACCACTTTCTCCTGAGGAACAAACTCTCTTCACAGTCTGTTCTTACGCTATGACTTTTCTTCACAGCATCTGAGATATATTGACTTATATCCTTATGGTCTCTCTTCTTCACTGATATGCAAAGTGTATAAAAGTAGGTACTTTGTGTTAGTCACAGCTGAATAATCAGCACACAGAATACCTGGCACACAGTAAGATACTTAATAAATATCAATTAAATCAATGGATGGGATTTCTAGTCTCAAACTATCCAATAATATTGTTGTTGCTTGAATGGAAGGGAAAAACCCCCCACAAAAATAGGTCCTTAAAGCAAAGCTAATTCAGCTTTCTATTCAAATAATACAAATTTTATTAAATGGATGAAAGTTGTTCAGTAGCCCTGAAGGAAAATTTTACAGTAAATTTTAAGCTATATATTAGTTATTTCACAAATTTATTTTTAAAGCTTCAGAAATACTTGTGCAAATAAAGTTGCAATTAAGGGCCAAGGAGATGGCTCAGTGGAATAAGTGCTTCCCTGGCAAGCACAAGGGCCTGAGTTCAATCCCTGGTTCTGCCAAAAAAAAAAGAAAAAATAATTTGCAATTAAATGATCCAGGACTAAATATTTAAAAATGATATATGTTTTCTTACACACAAGTAAAACAAAGCATTTCCACAAAAATCAAACAGGAATAAACAGAAATACCCTTATTATCCCCATAATTCTCTCCTCTTTCTATTCTCTTTAAATTGCTACCAGTAAAGACCTAAAACCTCATCAGCTGCTTTAGTCATTAGGGTCACATATATTGTATTCTATTAATTTGGTGCTGGCAATGTTCATGTAAGAAAAATGGTAATATCCATAGAGCTCCCACTAAAGTAGTAGAGTGTTTTTCATGGATATGTCTGTGGATTAGCTACCACTGTACACTACCGTATTTGCTCTCTTCTATCAATGCAGGTTATAGTACACAAAACTATAAAAAAATCTCACTACAAAGCATATTTGTCTCTTCAAGCATAATTTGGTGGAAGGCACAGCCTGATAACAAGGAGGTAATTTTTCACAAGTAGACTAAAAATCCAAGTACCGAGAATTGAATTAGCCACATCAGGGTTCATCTGAGCCATGGTCAAAAGGCCAGTCTGAACACTATTGTACTCTTTTAGTGAATCAAATATGAAAATTCAAGTTGAGCTAGCTGGCCTTTTCAGCAATGAGGAAGGATTTAGTCCAGCATGCTCAGTTTATTTTATGCCAGTTTTCATTATTTAATGTTCATTGCTGTGGTTATACTTTCTGATCATGGGACAGAAGAATGATGAACACTACTTTGTATGAAAAACTTCAAGCCTTGTAATCCTTCTGAAAATAAATAATCGAAATATGAGATCCATTTCTTCCCCTGCAGGCACAGAAAAAGGAAAATTATTTATCAAATATGGATGCTGATTCTGTACTTATTTTCATTTCCTAGGAAAAAGTACACATCATCCTTGATGCATATAGCAAGAGTTACTTCAGAAGGGTGAGGATCATAATTGAAGGCTCACATGGAGTTCAATCACTGGTTCCACCAAAAAAAAAAAAAAAAACCAACCAATCAACCAAACAAACAAAAAAACCCTGAATGCTAATCACCAGGAAATAGTCAAACTGGAACATATGCAAAGTCCAAAAGCTAAATATCTTTCATTATGTCTGCAAAACAAAAAACCTGTTCAACTAAATGAAGTACTATGAAATGGATATATGCCATCACTCCCACACTCTAGAAATTTAACATGTAAAATATATAACACAAGAAGAGAAATTATTGTATTACTGCATGAAATAAGTATATACAGAGCAGGAGTTTCTATAATAATGAGACAACTGTACAGAGTTTTGTTAAATCAGTCACAATGCAGATGTACTTCATAGATATATAGCTGGTACTACTAAGCATTGTTATAATGCATGGTCACAACAAGAGTCACATGATGAAGAGCTGTACCTGAGAGAAGAATAAACTAGCTGTGTGCCAGTAAATTGATGTAAAAGTAACTGAAATGAATAAAGGAGGCAAATATTACATGTCAACACTGTAGATGTATCACTTAAGACTTAGAAAAAATTAAAGGAATGAAGTCTTTTGATAAAATTAACTTATTGACCAGGATGAAAAGGAAGTTATTTACCTGAATAGACCTCAAGTTTACTGTCCTTTCTTCTGGGCTTTCCTTTAAAACAAAACAAAAAGAGATAGGGAGACATGGGGGATGAAAATACTCAGCAAAAATCACAAGAAAATACAGTTCCTCACTTGCTCATACATACTGTTAAATTCTGTGCCTAGTATAAGTCTTGGATTCCTTTGGAAAGAATGGACATCTACTATAGTATTTTTTATTTCCTCCTCCCCAGAAGCACAAAAACAGGGAAGATAAAAATCAGTGAATAAAGTAAGCGTTATTTAGCTAATCTGTGGCTTTCTGTCCCTTTTAAAATTCTATACTGAGGCACTAGAGAGATGGATGGTGTTAAGGAAGTCTTTCTCTGAGGAATGTGAATTAAGTGAGTCTTAGAGTATAAAGAGAATGTCTGATAAAGCAGGCAATGTACATAACAGGTTCTATGAGGCTTTAAATCTTTACTTGTTTCCCAGCAATCCCTGAGTCCATCCCGGGGCCCCAGACCCAGCACAGCTCGCCTGTGAGTGAGGGCTCCAGGCCCGCCGTGCCTGAGGGACATTTTCCAGTGATCCCCTTTCCCAGCAATCCCCGAGTCCATCCCGGGGCCCCAGACCCAGCGCAGCTCGGAGAGTGAGTGAGAGTTCCAGGCCCACCACGCAGGAGGGGCCTTTCCAACCTTCTCCAGTTCTCACCCGTGGCCCCGGACCCAGCAGAGCTTGGCTGACCAGGCACAGCCTACCAGGTGAATAAGAAGATCCACTATCCTTTTGGGAGGCCAGTGGACCCACCAAATCTCAGGCCCGCCTACCTAGAGAGCAACCTGTCTGAGACACAAGGGCCAACTCCGGCAACTTTCCAGATCCCCACCCCAAAACCAGCCAAGATAAGTGTGAATTTTCACTTCTTGCTCTGTATCCCAGTTCATGCTCCCCTGACCAGGTAACCAACAGAGGGGAACCACAGGAGCTGCAACAAAAAAGATCTGAACACAACAGCTAGATCCAGGCCACGCATAACCGGATAATCTCAATGGACTGGCAGCCGATTCTCATTACACGCTAAGGTTATAGCTGCACCAAAAGGTCAGAGGTCGGTGCTATACAAAATGACAAAGACAAGGAGAAAAATGCAATCTCAGGTATTGAGTCTACCAATAAGTTCAGAGGATACTAGCTCAGCTGAAATGAATGAATTAACAGATACAGAAGCAAAGGAACAACAGCAGAAAGGTATACAGGAACTTAGATGAGAATTAAATAATTTCTGAAATCAAAAAAAGAATCTTTAAAAAAAGAATTCTTTGAAATCATAGCATCTGAAACACAGAAACAAGTCAGGAATTATATAGAGGAAACTCAACTTGGAATAAATTCTGCAGAAAAAGAATTAATACCTACCTCGAAAGAGGACTTGGATAAAAAAAGAGATCAGAAATATGACGGATTCCTTGAATGAGCAACACAGAGAAGAAATAGAATGCATGAAACAGAGTCAAAGAGTTAAAGAACTAAAAATATCTCAATCACAAGTCTACAAAACTGTTTGAGTGAAAGAGAATACAGAGTTTCAGACCTTGAAGACACTGGTGCAGCAAGTGAAAAGGTGAGAAAAGATCTCTTAAAAACAATGAGAATGCAGGAAAAAATAATCCACCACCTGCAAGATGATGCCAGGATGAACAACGTGCAATTAATTGGCATCAATAAGAATGAAGGAGTCAATACAAATGACACAAAAAGAATATGGGCAGAAGTAATCACAGAAAACTTCCCAAATATGAGGAAACAATCCAACATTCAGGGAACCGAAGCATACAGAACACCAAATAACTTCAACCCAAGTAAAAACATACCGAGACATACAATAGTCAAGATCCCAGATATCCAACACAAGAATAATATGTTGAAGCTGCTAGAGAGAAGAAGCACATCACAGTCAAAGGTAAACCAATCAGAATTACAGCCAACTTCTCTACACAAACCATGAAGGCAAGGAGAGCATGGAGCAGAGTTCTTCAAGTCCTGCAATGTAAACACATTCCAGCCCAGACTACTATATAATGCAAAACTCTCTTTCAAGTTTGATGAAGTGAAACACTTCCACAATGAAGAACAACTAAAGAATTTCATGATGACAAAGCCATCCCTACACAGGCTGCTAAAAGAGGTTCTAGAGAGAGACTACAATGACCAGAACTCCATGAATGAGAATGGAAGGAACCCACTAAACAGGACAGACAATTAAACACAGGATACAAAGGAGCAAATAATAGCAGGTACATATCATTACAAACATAAGTCAACACATTTCAATTATAACCATCAATGTAAATGGACTCAATCCACCAATTAAGAGAAATAGACTGGCACACTGGATTAGGAAACAAAAATCCAACAATATGCTATATACAAGAAACACACTTAACTCAAAAGGACATTCATAGGCTCAAAGTCAAAGGATAGAAAATAATACTACATGCCCCAGCACCTCAGAAAAAATCAGGAGTAGCAATTCTATTCTCAGACAGACTCAACTTCAAACCAAGAAAGATCAAACAACACAAAGAAGACCACTATATATTGGTTAGGGGAAAAATTCAAGTGCAAGTGGTAACACTCATAAATATCTATGCACCAAAAACAGGAGCACCCAACTATGTAAGACAAATCTTCCTGGATATGAAAAACCTAATATCTAAGATGACAATCTTACTAAGAGAACTTAACGCTCCCCTATCTCAAAAAGATAGGTCAACTAGAAAAAAAAATTAGCAAAGAAGTAGGAAAACTGAACCAGAGCTTGGATCAAATGGACCTGGTGGACATATACAGTATTCCACCCAACCACAGCTGAATACACATTTTTTTCAGTTGCACATGGGTCCTTTTCCAAAATAGATCACATACTACTCCAGAAGTCATGCTTAAGTATATGCAAGAAAACAGAAATTATCCTATACATATCAGGTGACCACAGTGCAATGAAACTGGAAGTAAATGACAAAAGAAACCAGAAAAACCTGCTAAAGTCATGGAAACAACACCCTACCTAGCAATCAATTGGTCACAGAGGAAATTAAAAAAGAAATTCAACAATATCTACAATTCAACAAAAATTCAACCACAACTTCCTGAAACTATGGGATGCAAGGAAAGCAGTTCTTAGAGGGAAAATCATAGTTATGAACTCATACATTAGGAAAACAGAACGGGAACAAATAAACACCCTAATGTTGCACCTCCGACATCTAGGGAAGGACAAAACTAAAACAGAGAACTATAGGCCAATCTCCCTTATGAACATAGACACAAAAATACTCCATAAAATCCTAGCAAATAGAGTACAGAAAATCATTAAGAAGATCATACACCATGACAAGTTAGGATTCATCCCAGGGATGCAAGGATGGTTCAATATTTGAAAATCTATAAATGTAATACACTATATTGATAGACTGAAATCTAAAAACCACACGATCATCTCAATTGACTTTTGACAAAGTCCAACACTCATTCTTGTTCAAAGTCCTATAAAAAAATTGGAATAGATGGACTCTACCCAAACTTGATAAAAGCCATCTATCTATGACAACACAAAACTAATATAATCCTAAATGGGGAAATACTGAAATCTTTCACTCTTAAGTCAGGTCCAAGACAAGGATGTCTTCTATCACCCCTCCTATTCAATATAGTCTTGAAATCATTAGCAACAGCCATTAGAAAAGAGGGAGAAATAAAGGGAATAAGAATAGGGAAAGAAGTTAAATTATCACTATTTGCAGATGACATGATACTTTATTTGGAAGACCCAAAAAATTCCACCAAGAAACGACTAGAATTGATATGGAAATTCAGTAGCATAGAAGGATACAAAGTCAGTACTCAAAAGTCAATAGCATTCCTCTACATAGATAACAAGCACACTGAAAGGGAAACAATAGAAACAATAACTTTTATAGTAGCACTGCGGAAAATTAAATACCTTGGAATTCATTTAACCAAGGAAGTCAAAGATCTTTTCACAGAATATTACAACAGCCTAAGAAAAGACATTATAGAGGATTTCAGAAAATGGAAATGATATTCCATGCTCCTGGATAGGAAGAACCAACACAGTGAAGATGGCCATACTCCGAAATTGTTGTACAGATTTACTGCAATCCCTATCAAACTGCCACCAACATACCTCCCAGACCTAGAGAAATTGTTCCTAAAATTTATTTGGAACCAAAAATGACCTAGAATAGCAACGTCAATCTTGGCCAATAAAGACAAGGCAGGAGGCATCACAATTCCTGACTTGAAATTATACTACAAAGCCACTGTGATAAAATCAACATGGTGCTGGCAGCAAAATAGACCTGACAACCAATGGAATAGATTAGAAGATGCAGAGGCATCCATGAACACACACAACCATCCGATTTTCAACAAAAAGGCCAAACAGGCTTACTGGCAGAAAGATAGCCTCTTTAACAAATGGTGCTGGAGATCCCGCCCGCCCCCGTCCAGCCCCTGAGACCGGCCAGAGACAGCATGGCCGATTCCGCCATCCTGCTCCAAATGGTGCTGGAAAACCTGGCTTTCTACATGCCGAGAACTAAAACTTGACCCAGGTCAAAATGGATTAAAGATCTAAATATTTAAAACAGAAACAATCTCCTGGAAGAAAAAGTAGGAGGAACTCTTGAAGACATAGGGGTAAGTAATGAGTTCATGAACAAACATATATTTGCACGGGATACCATTGAAAGAATCAACAACTGGATCAAATCTTCTTGAGGAGTTTCTGCATGTCGAAAGAAATTGCCAACAAAGAGAAAAGACAATCCACAATTTTGAAAAAATCTTAATAAGCAATCAGACAAAGGTCTGCTGTCTAAAATACATAAACAACTAAGATATAAAAGGGCCCTCAAATTTAAAGACCTAATTCAGAAATGGGCATCTGAGATGAATACGCACTTCTCAGAGGATGAAATTAAAGTAGCGAGTATATATATGAAAAAATGCCCCATATCACTAGCCATCCGCGAAATGCAAATAAAAACAACATTGAGATACCATCTCACTCCAGAAAGAATGGCTATTATAAGGAAATCAACCAACAACAAATGTTAGAGAGGTTCTGGGGAAAAGGGAACACTTCTCCACTGCTGGTGGGAATGTAGACTGGTACAACCATTGTGTAGATCAGTGTGGAGACTCCTCAAAAGAGTAGGACTGGAAATCCCATTTAAGCTGGCTATCCCTCTATGGGGAATTTTCCCAGAGGAACTGAAAACATTATGTCATAGTGATATATGTGTACCTATGTTTATAGCAGCAGAATGTGTGGTAGCAAAATCTTGGAAACAACGAAGATGTCTGTCACACGAGGAATGGTTGAAAACGATGTTGTATTTCTATAGAATGGAGTGATACTCAGCTATAGAGAAGGATAAACTTTAAGCATTTATATGCAAGTGGATGCCAGTTGAACATATACTCATAAGTGAAATAAAGCAGAGACACATATGCAAATATCATATAGTCTCTGTAGTATAAGAAGTCAAAAAGTAGAAATACAAATAGAAATGTACAACAACAACTAAAAAGAATTGAGTCAGACAGTTAGGGAAAACTGAATGGTATATGGTGCAGGATACGAATCAGCTTTTCTTCTGGATGGTTAACAACCTAAGTTCACAGATCAAAATTGGAGAAATAGAAGAGCTGCAAGGCCAGCCAACATTTTGGCCATAGCCTTTCAAGGTCAGTGAAGACTCAGGACATAGGAGAACCTGTACTGTAACATCATGAAACTCAGTTGCACCCCAAATTTTCTGATCAAGGAGATTATGTAGCCACAGGGGAAAGAGACTGATGATCTATAGTGTGCCTGGGGAGAGTCCCATGGAGAGAAAACCTTCTCTCAGGCTCTCACAGACAGCAAACTCGTCAAGCATTTGCCGTGATTCATCCCCATGGATGACACAAAGGATCTACAGAGTAAGGAACAGGATTACAAGATAAAACCCTGAGGGGACTTCACTAAACTCATCAGAAATAAAAGCTACATCTTTTGGTCTTGATCTATCTTGGTCTTAACCATCCAGCAGAAAAGTATAAAAATGAGGTATATAACGTGGGGCCATAATAACAAGTTGAGCTGTAAATGGTTACGGTCGACAACTTATTCAGATAACTCACTATTGTGGAATGTTGGACTGCGTTGGATTGTGTTGTCGAGTTCAGGCACCTAAATTGGTTGAATGACAATGGAGTGCTCATCTTTGACAGGTCTAGACAAAAAATGGAGTATACAGAGGAAGAATTATGATATGTGTGTATAAACAGTACAGTTAGGATAAATATGCCGTTCTTCTGCATAATTCTATGAGAAGCAAGATTTGCACTAATACTGGTTGGACAAGATATTATGTCGGCTTCGAGTACTATGGACAAACACTAGGGAGATAACAAGGCAGAAAGTATTAATTATTGAATCTGTGATATAATTCAGCTATTAAAATAAGGTAAGTATATAGCTACATTCTCTTCATGCACTGATTAGAAACATCTTTTATAATAATGTCTGTAAGTATAATATCATATATGCACCTTGTACAACACCAAAACATTATAAAAACATTTTGCAATGTATTAATTTATCGAATCTGTCCTGTTAATTTGTCTTGAAACTGTCTCATTGCTATTTGTTCTTCAATAAAAAATAATAAAATAAAAAAATTTTTCTCATCTATTCCCTGGCATTACCTACCACCTACTGTATTTCACAGAATCTAAAATCCCATCAACTGTAAGAAACAATATTTTTAAATACGATAGTATAATGCCTTTAAATACTGAGAATTTTTAATTCACAGTGAAGATATGGGCAATGTCTACCATATATTTTTTAAAGAAACACAGTAAGTATAAACCCCAGAATTGTGAAAATATTTGTAAAATCTCATGTTTAGAGTTTCTAAAGAACTTTTTGAGTTAAGTTGTGTGCTATGGTGATAGTGATGTAGTATGTTTTCTTCCTTTATGGTACTGGATGTTGAACTCAGGGCCTCACACATGCTCTACCTTTAAGCTAATTACTAGCCTTATGCAATGTTGCATAAAAGAACAAAAAGCTGATAGTGTTGGCATCCCAGTTATGTACTGCTAACTAGGCTTTTCTCTCTGTGTCCACAAGCTGCACACAGGCAGATCCCAACCCACCTCAGATCAAAAATGTTTGCACATCTAGGCCTTGTGGTACACACCTGAATTCCCAGCATTCTGTGGCTCTGAGGCAGGAAGATCACAAGTTTGAGCTTATCCTTGACTTAGCCACTTAGTAAGACTATGTCACAAAAAAAAAAAAAAAGAAAGAAAAAGTAAAACAAAGCAACAAAAAAAGGTTAGGGATGCAGCTCAGTGAAAAGCCCTGGCTTAAATTCTCAGTAGCATAAAAGAAAATCTGAGGAAAATTCCATAAAATAAAACTTGAATTTGCTAGTGTATCCTACTATAACCACCCATCATTTCACAGATCCTCAGTTTCCCCCAGCATTCTAAGTTTGAACAGTGTTTACCTAGCATTGATGGTTGTCTGTACTGAAAATTATGGATATTTTTCCTTATCATTCCCTGAATAAAATAGTATAACTACTAACACAGTATTTGCATTCTGCTGGATATTAGAAGTAACCTAGAGTTGACTCAGAGTTGGAAGTCACTTAAGATGAATTAACTTTTGAGCATATGATAGGTTTCTCAGAACAGAACCTCATCCTGACTAGAGGAGCATCTGTATATAGGGAGATGTGCATAGGTTACATGCAAACAGTATGTCACATTATATAAAGGTCATTTGCATCTGTGAATTTTGTAATCTAATTCCCTAAGAAGGATACCAGGGGTTAATTGCATTTTGCGGTCCTGCTTTAAGCAAAGTCATAATACAGGTGGGTTCACTGATTTGTTCTACATTACTCTTTATTCTTTCCAACTGCTGACATTTGTTCTGCAACATCTGATTCTGGCAATCTGCCCAGAAGTGTTGTAGGCAGTGGAGTTAGATAGAAATATTCTAGGTAATTAGACAGGGCCAGGCCCTCAAGGAGACAAGATGGCAGACAAAGTGACTTTGCAACTTGGAAGAGACAGACACTCTCTATGGACCACACCTCAAGACCAAGACAAAAAGAAACACAGCTACATACTTCTCTAGGGATGGGCATCAGACATTGATATTCTAGATAGTATCAATCACTTTGAAAGAGCCTAAACCCTCATTAAGCCCAACCCTCAACAAGAAGAGACCCTGTTCCATATTTATGCCCACTTGCTACATGACTCACTTCCCCATTTGGTACTGGATTTAATCAATTTTACCTGAGCAATGGTGCTTACAATTCCATTGGTTGACCAGTTTTGTCCCACGTCTTGTCCACCTAAGCGAGTTCCCATGTCTTTACCACATTAGACCCGCCTCACCACATGACTTTCCTCTATAAAAGTCCCTGGAAGAGATAGCTTCTGGGGGAACTACCCACTCAGGCCCCCCTCCTGTCCCTCTCTCAGACAGGAGCTTTCTTTCCTTCAATAAATCTATTGTGCTCATAACCTCCGTTTGTTCCTAAAATTCATTCTTTGGTTTTAGAGAACACGAACTCGTACAGGTCAGGTCCAGAGATTGTTTCTCCCTGTCTTTTGGAGGTTCAGCTTATTGTTTGGAGGTCACCCATGTGAGATCAGTTTTTCTCCCTGTATCATAAGCATGTGACTAGCAAATGACAACTATAGCATGACTTTTACCTGACTGACAGTGATTATAATATACATCCTGATCTCTGAGAATTTAGAAAGTGAAAGCAAAGTAGGTCTTCTCCTCAAGTGTTGCTGGTATTGCTGTGGTTTATGTCTAGTTGTCCCTCCAAAGCTTCATGCAGTCATGGGCAGCTTCTGGAGTTTGGGATTGATTCTTGATTCAATGGCACGTGAGTGCCCTGGGACAGATACTCTGCATTACAATATAAGGAAGGGAGAGAGCCTAGCTAGCAGCCTGAGCTGCTGCCACTCCCTTTGCTCTCCTGCTCTTTGAAGCTTCCATGAACAGCTGTGTATGGACTGAAACTTCCACTGGCTGTGAGCTAAATAAACCTTTTCTTCCCTCATTTTGAGTGTAGTATTTATGTAGTAATGAGAGAACAGTAACTGAGACAGGTACGTTTTAGTGATACATAGTAAATATACCTATTACGGGGGAAAAATGTATATATAGTACATATAACAAACTTTTTATCTTTTTACTTTCCCTACCCTTCTTCACATCTACCCCATCCTAACTCCCTTTCCATTCTTTCAAAGGACCAACTCTTTTATTTACTGATTCTATTTTTCTAGTCTTAAATTCATTAATTTCTGCTCTGATCTTTAGTTTCTTCCCATTACCATCTTCCTAAGACTTTAAGATGAATCATTAAGTTATTTATCTGATATTGCTCTATTTTTTTGCCTTTTTCAGAGAAGGTCTCACTATGCGCAGCTCATGCTGGCCTTGAGCTCACTTCGTAGCCCAAGGTGGTTTTGAACTTGCCTTGATCCACTTGTCTCAGCCTCAAAGTGCTGGGATTGCAGCATGCGACACCATGACCGGCTTTCTGCTCTGTTTTTTTTTTTTGTTTTTTGGTGGAACCAGGGATTGAACTCAGGCCTTTGTGCTTGCCAGGGAAGTGCTTATTCCACTGAGCCATTTCCCCCACCCAACACCAGTTTTTTTTTGTTTTTGTGGGAATGGGGACGGAACTCAGGCCCTTGTGCTTCCCAGGGAAGTACTTATTCCACTGAGCCATCTCCCTGGCCTGCTTTATTTTTCTAATGTGTTCAATTACAGCTATAACCCTCCCTCCTAAAAATGGCTTCATTGTGACCCATAGGCTTTCGTATATTGTACTTCTATTGGTTTTTGAATCTTATCTGATTTCTTCTTGCAATCAACTGATTAGTCAACAACAAACATATTTTTACTCTGTGTGTCTGTGGTTTGTTTATTTATTTATTTCTGTGGTTTGTTTTGATGTTTATTTCTAGCATCATTTTGCTATGATTTGATTGTATGAAAGGGATTATTTCAATTCTTTTTACTTAAGCATAATTTATAAAGATACGTTCTATTTTAGTAAACATTTCATACGCTTTTGAGCAATGTATATACTGCTATTATTGGATAAAATATTCTGTAGATATCTATTAAGTCTATTTTTCGATGGTTTAAAGTCTGATATTTCTTCTAAGTATGTTTTTAGAACTGATAAAAGAATACAAGAGCAAAAGAAAATACATTCCAGTGAGAACTCCATAGTGTATTTCTCTAGCTCTAGCTTTTCTCTTGAGCTCCAAATTCCTATTTAAAATTCTACTTGTCATTTTTTCTTCAATGTCTAATAGATATCTCAAGGTTAAGCAGGTAAAGAAAAAACAATTTGATTCTCAATTATCTTCTTCTCAAAATGACTCAACCTCTAGTTCATCAGTATTTTGTTTGTGAATAAATGAAACCATTATCAATTCACTTTGTCAATTAAAAAAAACCTAAGTCTTTTCCTCATCCCTATTTTTTTTTTTTTTTTATAAATTTTGGACAGGGTCTACAGGATCTATACGGTTTCACTACGTAGGTCAGACTCATAATGATTCTCCTGTTTTCAGCCTCTGAAGTGTTGGGATTACAGATGTGCACCACCAAGCCCAGTCTCAATCACCTTTCAGCAAGCCCCAGAGGTGGGGCAGGCACAGCAAACTGGGCATCAAACCCTAGCCACTGCACTCTGCCAAAGCAGTCACTTTAGTCCACTGAGCTATCTGGCCGGTCCTCTCATTTCTATTTTCAATCAAGCCATCATGAAAAATCCTGTTGACTTCACTGCTACAATGTTCCTCAACTCAATCCACTTCCATCCCTCTCTACTGCCACTATTAGTATCAAAATCACTATTAATGTTTCCTGTCTTGATTCCAGCAATAGCCTTTGGTTGGTTCCTGTTTTATAATCCACCCTCAACAAAGAAGCCAGTGATCTATTTAACATCAACTCAGACCATGTTACAACGCCACTAAAAACTCTTTCACTTTATTCCATTTCACTCTTCATAGAAAACAAAAGGTTCCTGGGTCTGTTCAATCTTTTATAATTCCATACTCCCTCTTGTTTTTAACCATGAAGTTGTATTGGTCTGATCTTCCTTAAAATTCTCAAGTTACTATACTGTTATGCTGTCTGGAATACTCATCCTATACCTACTTCCCAGCTGGCTCATTCGCTTCTTTTAGAAGAAATCACAGATCAAATGTCACCATCTTTAAAAAGGCCTTCCTTTGCTACCATCCCTGGCAACTTCCTATTTCCTTGCATTTAATTCATCTTATCTTATCAAAAGTTGAAATTACCAACTTTATAAGAAGTGACTTATGAAAATCGTACCTATACTATTCAAACTAAGAATTGTAGAAGATGCACCTGTGTTGAAGGACTATAGAGAAATAGATACCCTCTTATCGTTAATGAAAACATAAATTGCTATAACTCCTACTGAAAGCAAGTCCTACACCCAACAAGAATTTTAAAACATACCCATTGAAAGAATTCCATTTTGAGTAACTTTATCCAACAAACACCCTTACATATGTAAGGTGACATATATTATTTGAGAGAATTCGTAAGAGTATGACTTAAGATCAACAACTTAAATGTTTTATATGGGATTGATTTAATCTACATGAGATTTACACAGCAGAATACTATGCAAACACAAAAGGAACAATGTATCTTTTTATGTATTTTTGTGTTTTCTTGGTTTATTTATTTTTTTGGTACTGGGAATTGAACTCAGGACCTTATACTTTCCAGGCAGGCACTTGTGCCACTGACTTACATCCCAGGCCCTGCTTTTTATATATTAACAGGAAACAAAAGCCAAGCCATTATGTCACAAAAATCAAGAGGCAAAAATGCATAGTAATGAAAAAGATTATTTTCACAGAAACGGACAGTATGTGTCTGATAGGATAGTCAAGAAACTGCTGTGAGTAGATGCTTGGTGGGGGACTAAGTGATCGCCAATCTGTGTTCTGTCTCTGGATTTTCTTATTCAGACATTTCATAGAAGTGGAATCACACAATGTGATCATTTGTGCCTGGCTGTTCACTTAACATAATGCTTCATATGGAACAACTCTCATAGTATGAACATGCCATGATTTGTTTATTCATTCATTAGTTGATTAACAGGTGAGTTGTTTTCACCTGTGGTAATTGTGGCAATGTTATGGACATGAGTGAACACCCAGCTGATTGAGCACCTGTTTTCACTTTTTTTCTCTTCAGAGAAAAAAAAAGTGGATCTGAACTCATGGCAGTCCTCCTGCCTCAGCTTCTTGAGTGCTAGGATTTATAGGTGTGCCCCAAAACTGGGCTACATACATTTCTGTAACTTTGACTTTTTTACATGTGAAATACAAGCTGCTCAAAAATTAAAATTTTTTATCAAGTTAAAAATTACTTTTAAAAAAATGGGAGTTTAAGTTGATAAAAAAAAGTGTTTGTTAGAGTAAGAAACAAATTATGTGACATGGAATTGATTATATGCATACACTCAGAAACATGTTAAGTCACCTAACAAATCAGTTATATCAGAAGGGTGATCATAGATAGAGATGCTTGACCCAGGGTATGGAGAAAAAAATATTTAAAGCAGGGTATATCAATGTCAACACTGCAAGAAAAAAGAGCTGCAAGGTTTCCCCAAAGAAACTATTTGAAACAAAGTTTAAGGAAGTTGAAGCTTAAAAGTAGCTATCAAAATAACAATTTCTCTTATCCAAGAACAAGAAGAAAGTAAAGATTAGGTTGGCTTTCTCTTCAGGGGTAACCAAGGAAAGTGACACCTAAGGAGAGACCTCCTAGGGATAGATGAAACCTAAAAGACTGGACTCACAAGCTATCCCTAATTGAATTTCATTAATGAGACAGTTGAACAATTTATGCTTGAGGGCACTCACAAAAATGAGAAATTAGGCTACTAATTAGTGAAGCTTAATGAGTAGGTTATAACACCCAAACAAGCAGACACCTTACACAGATTAGGGAAACAAAATAATAGCTTTGTTAAAAAGAGGTGTCATTCCAGGGTGCTTGTGCATGTATCCAAGAATGTCCACAATGGGATGAAATTCAGTGATAAAATTCTTATGGAACCAGAGTAGACACAGAATAGCAAAAGCAATCCTGGGCAACAAGAATAAAGCACCAACCATCACAATCCTAGACTTTGTTATATTATAGTCACAAAGATAAAAACAGCATGGCACTGACACAAAAAGAGTTATGTAGATCATTGAACAGAAGATACAGAAACAACTCTAGACACAATTAACTATCTGTTCTTTGAAAAAGGGACCAAAAATATGCTAAAGAAAAGATAACCTCTCTTTAATAAATGGTGCTGGGAAAACTGGCTGTCTATATGAAGAAGAATGAACCTACACCATCTCTTTCACTATGTACTGAACCAAAGGCAAAATGGATCAAAGAACTAAATATTAAAACAGAAACAATCTGCTACAAGATACAGTAGGTAAAACTCCTGAAGATATACGGATAACAAGAACTTTCCGAACAAAACTCCAATTGTACACGAAACATTGAATAACACTGCACAAATATAAATGAGAATCAAATAACAGGTTAATATCAAATAGCTTCCACAGAGCAAAGAAAACAATGAACAGTAAACAAGAACTTACAGAATGGGAAAATAAGTTTTTCCAGCTAACTCCTCAGACAGAGGATTAATACCTAGAATATATAATAAACTCAGAAAAATGAAACTTCCCATAAAAAATGATCAGCTCAATAAATACACCTCAGAAGTACAAATTGCCAATAAATTCATGAGAAAATGTTCAACACCTTGGGCCATTAGATAAATATACGTTCCAACAACACTGAGAATTCCATATTACTCCAGAAAGAATGTCTAGCACAAAGAAACTGAAAAAAAACAAGAAATGCTGGCAAGGTTATGCACGCATGGGGGACTGGTAATCAACACTTCTACATTGTTGGTGGGAGTGTAAACTTGTACAACTGCTATGGAAATCAGCATGGAGAGTTCATAAAACTCTAAAACTAGAAATTTCATTTGATCCAGTTATTCCCTTTCTAGCTATGTTCCTAAAGGATTTAAAAATATTACATTACTGTGATACATGAATACCCTATTAATACTAGTAAATTCACAATATCTGTATCTTGGAAGTGGCCCATATTTCAGCACACGAATGGATAAAGAAAATGTTATATTTAAACACAATGAAATACTACTCCACTATAATGCAGGATAAATTTGAGTCAATTGTAGAAAAATAGATGTACCTTGAGAACATAATGTTAGTGAAATAAGTCAGACATATAAGCTTAAATATCTCATACTTCCTTATGTGAGAAGCCCACAGTATAATTTAAAGAACAAAATAAAAGACAGATGATAGGAAACAGGGAGACAGATCTTCAAATGGGAACAGGACCAAAGGAGGACAGGAGGTAAAAACAAAATTAAGATGTTATGAACATGTATGAATTTTCCATGATGAATGTAAACACCATGTACTGCAATCAAGTACTAATAAAAATTCTGAAACACTGTTCAAAAGATAGAAAAACTGTTACATATTGTACATATTTAATACAATAAAAAGTTTTTTTAAAGTAGAGAAAAATGAAACAAATTATCTTTAAAAATATTAACACTGAAAATATTTTGCTAGAAATGTAAACAAAAAAGGGTGAAGATTCACATTACTCAAATCAGGACCAAAAAGAGGAAATTACTATCAGCTTTATAAAAATATAAAAGGGTTGTGAAGTATCCCAATACATTAGATAACACAGATGAAATGGATAAATTACAGAAAAACTTTAACTATTGAGAGTGACTGAAGAAATAGAATGAGAAATAATACATAAGAAATTAAACAGTAATTTTAAATGTTCTCACTAAAATTCTTATGATCAGATGACTTTACAATGCAATATTTGATTATATATTTGTTATTTTTGCATGATATTTGGGATTAAATTCAGGGCCTTTGGACTGACCTATAATCCCAGCACACTTATAAATTTTATAACTTGCTTTGAGGCAGGGTCTTGCTAAATTCCTCAGACCAGCCTGAAACTTTTGATTGCTCTGATTCAGCCTCCAAGAGTGCTAGAATTAGAGGTATATGCCAACATACCCAGGTACTACAAAATATTTTTTAAAAATTTTCTTCCAGAAATATTTTAATAAAAATTGGACATTTCCAAGAAACACCCACTGTAGCTCTATAATCTTCTTGTTCAGAAAATTTGGGGCTCAACTGAATTTCATGATGTTACAGTACAGGTTCACCTATGTCCTAAGTCTTCGCTGAACTTGGAAGGCTAGGGCCAAAATGTTGGCTGGCTATGGAGCCACAGAGGAAAGAGACTGATGTTCTATAGTGTGCCTGGGGAGAGTCACATGGAGAGAAAACCTTCTCTCAGGTTCTCACAGAGAGTAAACTCGTCAAGCATTGGCTGTGACTCATCCACATGGATGACACAGACAAAGGATCTACAGAATAAGGTACAGGATACAAGATAAACCTTGAGGGGACTTCACTGACCTCATCAGAAACAAAAGCTACATCTTTTGATATATAGGTCTTGATCTATCTCGGTCTTGACCATCCAGCAGAAAAGTATAAAAATGAGGTATACAACGTGGGGCCATAATAATAAGTTGAGCTGTAAATGGTTACGGTCGATAAGTTCTTCAGATAACTCACTATTGTTGTTGAATACTGGACTGTGTTGGATTGTGTCACTGAGTTCAGGCACCTAAATTGTTTGAATGACAATGGAGTGCCCATCTTTGACAGGTGTAGACAAAGGAAGGGGTATAGAAAGGAAGAATTATGATGTGTGTGTATGGAGAGTACAGTTGGGATAGATAATGCCATGCTTCTATGTAATTCTATGGGAGGCAAGATTTGTGCTAATGGTGGTTGGACAGGATATTATGTCGGCTTCTACTACTATGGACAACCACTAGGAAAAATAACCAGGTAGAAAGTATTAATTATTGAATCTGTGATATAATTCAGGTATAAAAATAAGATACATAAACAGCTACACTCTCTTAAATTACTGATAAGAGACATCTGCTGTAATAATGTCTGTAAGTATATCATGTATGCATCTTGTATGATACCAAAACATTATGAAAACAGTTTGCAATGTATTAATTTATCGAATGTGTCCTGTTAAGGTGTCTTAAAACTGTCTCATTGATATTTGTACCTCAATAAAATAAAAAGTAAATTTAAAAAAAGAAACACCCACTGCATGCCCATCAACAAAAGAGAACCATAACCAAGCAGGAAATTTACCATATGGCTATGATTTAAAGAAAAAACTGCAGACACTTGAGCACATCAATTAAATCCAATGTTAAATTCAAATTCTTTCTTATGGATTATGATTGGGAAACTGATGAGATACCAAAATAAAACTTAATACACTCAGCTATTTGGGTCCAAGAACCTCAATAGAAACATCTGTCCTGAAATGCATTCCAGTTTGAGACTCAGTGTAGAATAAGGTATAACAAATGTTAACAGAAGTCAGACAAGGTGAAGAAAGAGGGAGTCTAAATTCCTTATATCTCTCAACCTAATAAAACAAATCTAGATTTGCTTTTTTTTAAATAATTGAAAAGAGTGGAATCTCCCATAAGTAGAAGGTACAACAGTTTTTCTCTGGTTGTTATTCAGATGAGGGGTTAGTATTCTTTTTGCTTTTTAAACAAATACAGAGGATCAGGGAGATGGCTCAGTAGAAGAAGCACTTTCCTGGCAAGCACAGGGGCCTGAGTTCAACCCTCAGTTCCATAAAAAAAAAAAAAAAAAGAAAAATTCTACCTCAAAAAATAATCTAACAATTCAAAAAAAGCATTATAGACATCAAATATTTTTAAAGTATTAATGCTTCACCAAGTCTTCTAAAAGGGCTAAAGGAAAACACATTTCTTATCTTACTCTATGAAGCTAGTATGGACTTGTATCCAAAATTAGACAAAGATACTGCAAGAAAAAACCCATATGCCTTAAGAATATATACAAACTACTGACAAACAAAAATCTAGGAATATACAAAAGGGTTTGTTTTCCACACCAAAGTAGGATTCATTCTAGAAATAACTCTAAATATCAATTAATGTAGTAGCAAACCTTAAGAATAAAAAAGACCATATGACTGTGTTTGTAAATTATAAAAGGCATTACATAAAATTCAACAGTTGTGAAAAATAAAACGATTGAATGAACTATAAATAAAAGGAAAATTCCTCAGTCTGATAAATGGAATCCACAGAAATCTTTACCATACTGGTGACAAACTGAAATGTTTCTCCTTTAATCAAGATGTCATTTTTGGCTGTTTTTCTTCAACATTATGCCTAAAATTATTTTTAAATGTATTTAGTTGTTATAGGGTCACACTACATAGCTTGGACTCATACTGATCCTCCTGTTTTCAGTCTCCCCAGTGGATTACACATGTGTGCCACAATGCCTGGACTCTGGGCAGCATAGCCTGCCCTGGGGGCAGGGCTGCCAGGGCATGGGGAGCCAGGGATTGCATTGAAACACGGTCCTTGTGCTTACCTAAGCAGGTGCTTTAGTCTGCTGAGCTATCTTGCCAGCCCCACTGCCTAAGGTTCTAGGCAATACAGTTAGGTATCAAGATTTGAAAAGGAAAAACAATTCCTTGTTTGTAGAAAATATAACTTTGTAGACAGAGTAGCCTAAAAAATCCACTAAAAAAGGTGTATCTCATAAGTTCAACAAGGTTTTATAATACAAAAAAAAATCAATAAATAAATTAATTGCATTTCTATACAGCAGCAATGAAAAATCAGAAAATGAAATTAAGAAAACAATTTCACTTATAATAGCACTAGAAAAATATTTAAAAATAAATTTAACAAGTATGAAAATACAAAACCTTGAAAACTTGCAATCATTGTTCAAAAAAAAAAAAAAAGAGGACCTAAATGAATGGAAAGACATCTGATCCTCATGCATTGGCAGACTTAACTTTAGATGGCAACATAAACCAAACTGATCTACAGACACTAAGCATCAGATATCAGAATCCTACTGGGATTCTTTATAGAAACCGACACCATGGTTGTAAAAGTCACATGGAATTTCCAGTGACTGAAACTTAGGGGCACATCTTCATGAACTTGGATTAGAGAGTGATTTTTTTAGCTGTTATAACAGAAGCAGAAGCAATAAAGAAGTTTAAAAATTAGCCTTCAAAACGAAAAATTTGAGCCAGGCGTGGTGGCGCACGCCTGTAATCCCAGCACTCGGGAGGCTGAGGCAGGAGGATTGTTGTGAGTTCGAGACCAGCCTGAGCTACAAAGTGAGTTTAAGGCCAGCCTGAACTACATAGGAAGACCCTGTCTCAAAAAAAGAAAAAAAAAAAAAAAAAAAAAAAAAAAAAAAAAAAAAAAAAAAAAAAAAAAAAAAAAAAAAAAAAAAAAAAAAAAAAAAAAAAAAAAAAAAAAAAAAAAAAAAAAAAACTAAAAATTTTTGTGCTTCAAAAAGACATATACAAAAAGTGAAAAGAAAAATTCACAGAATAGTAGAAAACTTTTGGCAATCCTATATTTAGATGAGGGATTTATTTAAAAAATAGAATACAATGTAATTATACAAAGCAAATGACTCAATTAAAAATAATCGTTTCTTGAAAGAAAACAGACAAGCTATGGATATAGCTCAATGGCATAAACACCTGCCTGGCAAGCACAAGGTCCTGAGTTCAATATCCAGTACTGCAACAAACAAATAGCCAATAAGCACAGTGAAAAGATGCTGTGTAACATCAACATGTATCATGATAATTCCAATCAATACCATAATGAAATATTACTTTACATCCTCTAGGATGGCGAGAATCAAAACTGCAGATAAAAGTAAGTGTTGGGAAAGATGTAGAGAAAATTGAACCCTCATATCTTGGTCATCATTGTTTATTCTAAGATGCCTCCCTGATGTGTCTTGTTGACTATAATGCCTGGTTCATTGTATGAATAAGTTAAACATTTAATAACTATCTTTCCAATTCTGTACTTTTTTCGCTTTGTTAGACTTGGTACTCTGTCCTGTTAAGGGAATTCTGAATCCAGATTTGTTCAAGGTATTTTGACATCCACACCATTTCAGGCTTCTCCAAGTCATTAATGATGCTGAAATTGACAGAACTAGGGGTAAAGTCCTAAGGAAGCTCTCACTCCATTGCCCACATATTACTGATCCATTAAATCTGAAGTCGTCAGTTATATTAATAATTCAGCTCAGTTAATAATTATAATATTATCGAGCCTAAATTTTCCATCTTAACTTGAATAAATACAGGAGAGCTTCTACTTCTATGACACTTTTCTGTGCTTGGCACCTCCTCTATCCAAGTAGAACTGATCTAACCATTTCCTATCTTTCTCACAAGTTTAACTTTTCTCACTTGGCCAAACTGTATTATGGTAATTCTTTTAGAAATCAGTCTCTGCTGTAAGCCCAGGCCCTCTTAAAAGACACAAAGTTTAGCAAAGTGTTCAAATGTAATTAGTATTAAAAAAACAGCAAGCAAACCTTGCAAGGTAGACACATTAAAATCATGACATTTCTCATTTTGCCATCACAGTTTTACTATATAAAATTTAAAAATCCCTGGGCTGGGGAGATGGCTTGGTGGAATAAGCTCTTACCTGGCAAGTGTAAGGGCCTGCGTTCAATTCCTGGTTCCACCAAAAAAAAAAAAAATCCCTTAGATGCCCTTACCTGTAGCACAAAGAAAGCAGCATAGCTCAGTAGAGAAGGGTGATGGATCATATTTAAGCTGCTTTTATACTTTACTATTCCAGTTTCCTCTAGGATTTTGGGATCAATGTATATTCCTTTCTGAAAAGGTTTTGATGTCCACAGGCAATCAACCATTGTTGTCAAATATTGATTAAATTGTTGACAAGTCTTGCTGTTGTAACTGAACACTGACTTTGGCTGATGAGAAAGAAATGAAAGTGTTATCATCATTTATTCTCCCTTTCTTCTTATTTACCATTTTTAATTAATGATGATGAAACAGGTTGTTCTTATCGTTCATACCTTTTATACCAACTCATTCTTCTTGGCAGCCATCAAATTTTTATGATACCTAATAGTAACAAAAAACTCAGAATTAAGTATTTAACAGGACTTTGGATATAATATTTTTGAAATGTAAAAAAACCAAAAATGTACATTTTAAATGCAAATAATACAAATATGTATATATACCCAAATTTCCAGTTGTCTAAGTTAAGGTTCTTTTGTAATACATTTACAAAATTAAAGATTTCATTCTTTTGTAATACATTTTCCTCCAAGAAATAAAAGTTCAAAACTGACTTGCTTATTTTTAGATGTGACCATAACTACAGGTAAATTTTACCTCAATAAATAATAAAATGAAAGACATGCTTTGAATGTTTCACTACTAAAAATTAATACAGTTACAAATTGTCAGTTACTGATATAGAACACAGTTTATGGTAAAGTTGGTTCAGCAGAAAAGATAAAGCAGAATTTTAGAAATGTTTTTTTTCACCTGATAAATGTTGTCTAATTAGTTTTTAAATACATTAACTCTGATATAGTTCTATGAGTTACACCAAAAGGTTATAAAAGAGAAAGAATTATAGGAAATCGTTTAGCTTTTAAATACATTAACCCTGATGTAACAGTTCTACAAGTTATGCCAAAAGGTATAGTTACTGTGTAAAAAGTGTAATTTCAGTTCAAAAGTGAAACTAAAAGAGCATAAACAACACTTATAGTTCATATAATTAGCAACAATTTTTAATCTCCAAGAAAATGTTTTTACCAGAAAAGCTTGCATTTAAGCTTGTCATCAACCGATGATTAATTTTTTTTAAGACACAGAAATTAGAGTTAACAGTAAACAGGCAGATCACTAGGAGTCAGATCTAGTAGTGAAATCCTGAACACACTGTAGACCTTTCCCTAAAATATTAAGCTGAGCTATAAATGGATATGGTCGACAATTTCTTTGAATAACTCCCTATGGTTGCAGAATGCTGGACTGTGTTGGATTGTGGTGTCGAGTTCAAGAACCTAAGGTAGTTGAATGTCAATGGAGTGCCCACTTTTGACAGGTGTAGACAAAGGAAGGGTTGTAGAAAGAAAAAATCAGGATGTGTGTGTAT
>PVKA01027378.1:0-30608 GCA_004027165.1 Ctenomys sociabilis
TGCAGTTAGAGAAAGAGTACACTAAACTTACTTTTTTTTTTTTTTTTGTCTTTTTGAGACAGGGTCTTACTATGCAGTTCAGGCTGGCCTTAAGCTCACTTTGTAGCTCAGGCTGGTCTCGAACTCACAACAATCCTCCTGCCTCAGCCTCCCGAGTGCTGGGATTACAGGCATGCACCACCACGCCCGGCTAAAGCTGTTTTGGTGTTTTCTTTCTTTTCTTTTTTTTTTTTTTTTTTTTTTTTTTTTTTTTTTTTTTTTTTTTTTTTTTTTTTTTTTTTTTTTTTTTTTTTTTTTTTTTTTTGCGTAACCAGGGATTGAACTCAGGTCCTTGCACTTGCCAGGGAAGTGCTTATTCAACTGAGCCATCTCCCCGGCCCCTTAAACTTTCTTAATAGATCTTGTCCACTAGCTGTTTTCTCTTTATTTAAATTATTAGAACAATAGAAAGCCCTGTGGAGGTAGTAGAGAAGTACAGTGGCTCATTGTCCTGATTCCCTATCACCCTGTGGACATAAAAGATGCCTGCTCTAAGAAAAGGCGCCAAGAGTGGCGAGTGGCACTAAGTTGCTATCAGTTAATACAAACCGAAATGGTCCTCTCTTTCTCTACCTTTTCTCCTTCTCTAGCTGTTTTTCTTCTGCACAGCCCAAAATCTAGCATACCCGGGCATTTCTAACCCAGATGAACCCTGTTTGGAAAATGGAGAAATCATTTCTCCCTGAAGAGTTTTAAGAGGCCATTGTAGAGATTTGATGCTTTTTTTTTGGAACCAGAGCTTGAACTCAGATCCTTATGCTTGCCAGGGAAGCACTTATTCCACTAAGCCATCTCCCCAGCCCTGAGATCTGATGTTCTTGATAGCTCATCAGTTCACTCAGATTTTGGATTAAGATTATATATACATACATACATATATATATATATATATATATATATATATATATATATATATATATATAATATTATATATATGCAATAATGTGTATTATATATTATATTATATGATATATACAACAATGTGTATTGTATATGACTAACATATAATAAAATGAACATATACTAAATAAATAGGAAGAGCTAAAATTTTATTTCACTAGAGAACAACACAATAATTAAACAACATATGGTGAAGAATTCAATTTTTAAAATGCTAAATGTAGATTTTAAGCATTCTTATTAGAAGGACAGCTAAAATATTGCATATGTTGTATGTTAATTACTTCATTACCTTGATTTAGCCATTCCATAATGCTTATGCAGCACAAGTCAAAACATCTTGTATATGACAGATATATAATATTGTGAACTACCACAACAAAAAGGGGATGGAAGGGGGTTCCCTACCAAGTTGTTGTAAAAGACAATATACTGTATGAAGAAAAAGTACGATATGAAGATCATATGCATACACAATAAATTCTAGACTTTGACCTTAAGAACCTTGCAACATGTGTAAGTACATTTTCATTTAGCTTTGCACATGTGACACTTTTGTCTTAGCTCTATGTTATAAGCCAGCCCTGAAAAACCACTATTCAGTCTTAGATTCCCAAATCAAAGTAGAAACCTGCAGTCCTTTGTCTAAATCCTCTGCTATTATCCACAATGTGGGAAAAATACCTGCACTGTAGTACCTTCGTTCACAAATGACTTTGTCCTGCTGGGCTACTGTATTGCTCTACCACCTCTACAGAGCTTTCTTTTGTTCTAATGTGGTTTGCAAACAAAAGCATTCAGCAAAATTTCCCACCCACTGGAGATCTACCAGCTGATGACCAGCTTCCCCAGAACTGTGGAGTGAATTAAGTTTGTGAACCAAGATGCTGCTACTGCACTCAGATTTGTTGCATACTGTGCAACACTGAAGGAATACAAAAAGTATCCTGGAATCCAGCATAGTATTACTTCTGCAGTAAGATGTACGAATATCCACACAAAATGTTATATGTATAGAAAGGAGAGAGAGGCCTAATCATTCACAGGAAGACACAAATCAAAATTACCCTTCAGTTTACAGAGCTGAAATTTATGTTGTCCACTCTTGCAAAACAAAACAAAAATTCTTTATGAATATGGCCTAGTTAAAAAAAAAATAGGAAAGATTCTAAATTCCTTTGGTTTGCAAAGAGAAGACTGAAAGCTACTATCTGGGATCAGGAAAGAGGCCAGGTACTCCACAGATAACTTGGGGAAATTATTTTTACACGGATGTTCGAGAATCTTCACCTAGAACTTCATCTGTTAATGAGTGGCAGACTTCAGTTCAGAGTACAGCTCCCCTTTGGCTTTCAGGGACCCGGGAGGTATCTCCCTTCCATGGGGAGGATGTGATTGCTTCCTGTTGGTTTGTTTGTTTTTGTCTTTATCCTAAGTATTTAAGGCAATAGGAAATTTAAAACTGAGGTCAATCTTACAATAAAATTGAAACTTTTGATCATTAGAAAAGTGTGCATTTTCTCACTAATTTCTAGCAGCACAAATTATTAATGTGCAGTGTGTATCATCAATTTTGTCATTATAAAATAAGAAAAGAAACAAAAATGGAGAAAATTGATGATAAGGGGAAGAAATGCTAAGCACAGTTTTCAATTACATTTGCTCTATTTACTGTTGGTTCTAAATAAAACATTGCAGATAAGCAATTCTTACTGAGAGCGACTGGGAGACATCTAAACTCAGGCAGTCCTTCATATTTTGAAAAACTCTCACAAAAGCACCCGTGAAAGTCTTAGTCTGTGCTGCTCTATAACAAAAAAAATATTTGTGAGTTAGGCTGACCCCACAGCCCAGCCAAAGCTTTCTGGCCAAGCCAGAGCAGCTCTGGCAGCCAGAGGAGCTGGACCTGCAAAAGCCTTTGGGAAGAGGAATGGAGGCTGCTGTGCCTGCACCCAAGACAGCAATGGCTTGGGACCAGCTCAGGCCTTGGGTGCAGGCAACTAACGCCCTCCTCTCACCTTTCCCCATTGGGTCTCTAGCTGGCTGAAGCTTTGAGCACCCCAGGTAGAGGGAACATGTTGCCCCTCTACTGCCCTTAAGCTGTGCTCTGACCACCCCAGCAATACACACTTGTGCTCTAGACCTTTGTCCTGTTATACGTGCTCTGAGTACATCCATGTTTCCCTCATTTGCTATTGCCACTTATGCAATGGGGGGTTGAACTAAACAAACAGGCAAACCGAATTCCTTGTGTGATCTACAAGAAGGAAGAGGAGGAGGAGGAAGAGGAGACATGAGCATTGTTTTTCTGTTTCAACTTGTAAGACACATGTGCCCCAAAAGTGCCAGATGTTGGAGTTCCAGGGCAGAGCTGCTGAGCCCATTCTTGTCCATCCCTAGCATCTCTACCCTCTCAAGTCTCTAAACCAGAGAAGAATGGGAGGTCTAGTTACACACAGGGCATATCTGTAATCTCGTTCCACTGTGGCTGGATTGTGTTCAACAGGTTTCTAACTTCCCAGGATGGTTTATATTTAATGATAGAACTATAAAAAAAGGAATTTTGGATTTTTCTGTTTGGTAAAATGGATAAGTAGCTCCTAATACTATCAAGGACTTCTATACCATTATAAAATATTTATTTCCCAAATGAAGAGTAGGCATCATTGCTGCTTCTCTAAAGGACAGAGTTGGGAATTTTAAGTCAAGAATTAAAAACTGGCTACTTTAAGATAATTCTGTTTGACTATATAAAATATAGTCTTCTTTTAAATATAAGAAACAGGTGAAAATGTATTCATGACATATCTGTCTATTCAGAACAAGTTTTCCTGCACCTTGACTGTTTAACCTATTTTCTGTAGGTGAAAAACTTACTCAATAAAAGTATAAAGCTTCCTGGACATGCCGCACTCCCATGATATTATCTATTTTATGTTAGTTGGTTGTAGATTTTTTTTCTGAGTGGGGAAAATATTTGCTTTATTGGCTAAAATTCTTGCACTTCAGTACATACAAGGTGTAGCAGAAATATACACTGAAAGAGTTGACATATCTGGCTTGGCTTACAACATTAACTTTCTTCAAGTGAAAGATGAATGTCATAAGACTTTGTGTTTTTGGAACTGTAACTTTGAAGAAGTCCCTGTCTCTGCTTCAGCTTTATTACTACAAAATGGAATTATCAGAATTGTTTTCTGTCTCAACAGCGTGTAAATGAATATGGATATTTGCCATTCAAGTGAGTATGTTCATGTTCATTTCACTCAAGCACTGAAAATAATATCCACTGGTAAAGACTACCATAGGGAACTGTGCACATGTTATGATTTCACAGTTAGTAGACTCATTTGCTGCATGAACTTTAAGTTGAAAACAATGAAGGCCTTTTAATATTCTGCATTTTTGCTGAGTGCCTAACACAGGTCTAGTAGATGCCTGTAAACCTGCATTTATTTTAAACAATCATATATGAGATACAGGCATGATTTGTTTTTCTGAATTTAATATGATGGTACATATTTCAAGCATTCTACCATTGCCTCAAATATTTTTAATTCTTACCCTTTAGATTTCTTATATTTTTATTGTACTACAAAAGAGTATTTGGATTTTGTTTTTGAAACAAACCATTCAGAGGCATCTTTTTTAAAATGTATTTGGTGGTTGCAGGGTCTCACCATGCAGCTTGAGCTCATGGTGGCCCTCCTGCTTTCAGCCTCCCCAGCCTGGTCTTGGTGGCCTGCTCAGTACCCAGGGGTGGGGCTGGTGCAGTATGTGGTGATGTGGTTCAGTATCCCTGAGCTTCCTAAGCAGGCCCTTAAGTCTGCTGGGCTGACTTGCTGGGCACTCAGAAGTGACCCTGCAAATAAAAAACGGTGAGCAGTTTTCAATGTTTTAATATTAATTAACTGAAAACAACAACAATAACAACAACAAATTAATTAACTGATTGATTGTTATAGCACTGCGGATCAAAGCCAGGTTCTTCTGCCTGCTTTGTAAGTGCTCTAGCCCGGGCTGTACCCCCAGCCTAGTTTGTTTAACACTGACATGAGTTTCACAAGGTAACATTGGAATTACTTTCCTGAATAACGCAAATGGAGTTTGAAGATGATAAAACATAATTCTGGACAGCTAATTGATGAGCTTGTACAGTTACTACTTCACCAGTAATGCTTTTACACAAGTCATGGTAAAAGAGCACTTCCACATATTTATCTGAAAACAAGGGAAATATTTGAGAAATTATTAGATAAAAGACAAGTCTGTTTAAATTTTTGAGTCACCTGTTACAATCTATTAAATTTGTAGATGACAGCACTAAAAATCACAGGAGTCAGGTGATTTAACTAAGGCCTGTGAGCCTGGGTCCAAACTGAGCAGAGAGCTGGCATGCTCTGTACACAGTGCAGGTCTCTCCCCACCACGCAACAAGAATGACCCTAAAACCACAGGGGTCTTTTTTTTCGATTTTTGAGGAAGTGGGGATTGAACTCAGGCCCTTGCACTTGCCAGGGAAGCATTTATTCCACTGAGCCATCTCCCCAGCCCCAAATGCTTTTTCTTTGTTTTCATTTTTTGTTTGATGGTTTTTGGTTTTGTTTTTTGCAGTACTAGGGATTGAACTCAGGACCCTGTGCTTACCAGGCAGGTACTTATTCTATTGAGATATCTCACGAGCTCTGCATTTTTTTTTTTTCTGAGCTCTTTCTTGAGATAACTTTAGTTTGCAGGGGTGAATCTCCCAAGCATTCAGAGATAAGTGATAAAGAATGCTCTTTAATCTTTATCTTGTTTTGTGTTTCACACTTTCGTTTTGTAAAAACAAATTTGGGCTTCATATCTTTTTTCCCACTGAAAAAAACCCTTCAGTGTTTTTACTTACAAAACAAACTAGCCATTCTAACAATGATAATACTATTTTCATTCATTTGGAACTGACATGAGTTTCATATTGTAACACTGGAAGGGCTTCCCCGTTTATTTGATATATGTAGTTCGAACTTTGTTTTCTGTTGTTTATAAAAGAGAACAAAAGAAAAAGAGGACAATAATTTAAATTTTATTACTTGGAATTGTGTTTTTAGTATTTTCAAGGGACATATATATTGTTTGGTGTTTTTAGGAAATATAAGCTAATTCAAAGCTTCATCCTTTTTTTTGGTATTTAGAACAGGGTCTACAGGGTCTCACTACATAGATCGCACTCATAGTGATTCTCCTGCTTTCAGGCTCCCAAGTGCTGAGATTACAAATGTGTGCCACCATGCCCAGTTTCAAAAGCCACCTCAGTGAACCCTGTGGGGTTGGGCCAGCACTGCACGCTGGGATGGAGGCCTCTGCTTCTGCCTAAGCAGGCAGCAAAGCTTTGTCATGTTTGGCTAATAATAATTGCAAACTCATTTCTTTTGGCAACATCCATCCACCTATCTAGTGCCACACTAGAACTCAGGATTTTCTCAAGATAACTGGAAATTTTGAGAAGGCTTTAGTGTCTCAGAAAAGCACAACTGCAATGATACACTTTATGAGGAAATCTACTCTTTTTAAAGGTACACGGTAGTAAGTCAAAGGAGTCTTTATAAGTCTTTCAAGATTGGCCTTCCCAGAAGCCCCATGTATACAACCACCCTCCCCAATGAGTCCTTCCTTACTCTGGCAGATCAGCAAGGAAATTGGTCAAGCAATGGCTGTGACTCATCTACATGCTGACACTGATCTATAAACTGTGGTACAGGGTTTCAGGGTAAAGCCTGAGGGATTGTGCTGACCTTGGCAGATACAAGTTACATTTCTTGTTATATAGGTCTTGCTTTATCTTGGTCTTAACTATCTGGCAGAAAAGTATAAAAATGTAGTATAAAAAGTAAAGCCATATTAATATGCTGAGCTGTAAAAGGCTCAAGTCAACGACTTCTAACATTGCCAATCCTACAGAAAATCCACTACTATTATGGACTACTGGACTATATTGGATTGTTTGGCTGAATTCATGCACCTGCAATATTTAAATGACAATGGAATACCCAACTCTGACAAAACTATACAAAAAAGGTGATACAAATGAAGGACCATTTTTTATCTTATATACAAAATAGTTAGGATAGATACATAGCTACTTTCTCTTAATTCAGTGAGAAGAAAGATTTGTACTAATTGTGTTTGGACAGATCATGTCTGCATCTTAGTGGTTATATGAATAACCACTAAGAAGACAACAATGTACAATATATTAATTATTGAAACTGTCCTACTAATTAGTTTTGAAATTGTCTTATTGATATTTGTTTCTCAATAAAATTAATAGTGAAAACATTAATAAAAAATAATGGGATTGTAGAAGCTCAAGAAGGGATGCTGTACAAATTCCTTCATTTTCTAGGTAAACACAAAATTAAGAGCAAGAGTGGGACAAGGACAAGCTCTTTCTTACGATATTTTGTTATCTGGATAAATTAGGTTATTTTCCTAAAAACTTATTTTTTGAGACATAGTCTCACTATGTTGTTATTTGAGCAGGTCTTGAACTCATTATTGTAGCCATTATTGATGCTGTGACCATGAGGCACTTGCCTCAGCCTCCCAAGTGCTGGGTTTGTAGGCATGTGCCATCATATCAGGTTTAATCATTACATTTAAAGATTATACAGATTAAATATAATCTTTAAATTTTAGACCAGGTATGGTGGCTCACGCCTACAATAACAGTACTAGGGAGGCTGAAAAGAGGGGGATCACTATAAGTCTGAGCTGCGTAGTGAGACCCTGTACCACATACATAAAAGTAGACTGCTTGAAATAATCTTCAAGTTTTACTGTGGTAATACACATTCTATAATCATATAACTGAAATTACCAGATTCAAACTCTTAGGTATGACCATTGTGCAGTAGTTATTAGGGTACATTAATTTCGAAGAAAAAATGTAATTGTTAATTGAACTTCAAATTCTCATTCATTTAAACTTTCTACCACTGCTTCTGGTTTATGAAAGATGCTGGAAAGAAATGTAATGATTTTAATACTCCAGCATTATTAATACATACGGATAACTGTATATTAATAGACTTTATTAAGTATGATAAAGAAGTAAACTTTCTAAATTAGGATTGTATAATATGGCCAGGGAAGAGCTTTCAGATAAAATTTCACTTAGGCTATAGGTAATCATGCCAGGAGGTAATGCCTTGGTAAAATTATTAAATGTTGACTATTTTAATGGTATCATTTTTCACATGGAAAGTCAACTTAAATGTGTAAGGAATTCTTCATTCTATTCATATAAGCATAGTTTATGTGGTTTTATTTAAGGAAGGATTCATTGAATGTGCAATTTTGGTCACGCACATCAGAGTCCACCAAGGTAATTCTAAAATCCAAATCTTGAGCAATTTTCTTAGCCTGAAATTTCATCATTGGAGTCTAAGCAGTGTACCTTTCATGTTTCTATTTGATACAAATAGAAAGCACACCATTTTATTTTTAATTTTTGGAAACAAATCTTAAATCCATTAGAACTTTAAAGAGATATATTGATTTAAATTCTGCCCATGAATGAAAGTGTAATTTCTCACACTGTAACGTGTGTCTGGGAAGTGTGCTGAGAGCCTGCACGTGCCACAGGATGAGGCACATTTACATTCGTTGCCCTCAACACACCCCCTCACTCTCAAAATGCTGATCCAGGTGTCTTTCTGATGCAGTTTGGGAAGAGCTCCTCGGTGAGTGTTTTTAGTTGTGCAGCGTAGGCTCCTCCATGTCCTGAGCTGATTCAGAACCTTGACCTTTCCTGGTCATTTCATGGTGGGAGTGAGCCGGAAGTTCACACCAGACCCGAGTCGGGGGAAATGTGGATCAGAGCACAGGGAAAGCCTTTGACTGGCCTCCCTTTGCGTTGGATGAGAATTGGCTGGAGCCTTTAGTGAAAGTTTTTTTTTTTATCACACCTACTAAAGACAGTCTTGAAAGACTCTGCAGAGCTGCTTTACAAAGTGGCAAGGATGATGGCCTAAGTGGTTCAATCCAAAAGGGATTAGATTGAGGGTTAGTGGGAATGTGTCTTTTACTGTAAAAAGCTATTTTTATTCAGGCAGTCAATACATATTTTGATCACATTTTGTAGGCCTATTGTCAAAGAGTACTTGATATCACCATACATATCAACATTTTGTCCCAAATGAAATATTAAATATATATAGTTTTCCATTTTCATAATGGATATGCAGAATATAAATCTGAACACATTTAGTTTTATTTTTCTATAACTGTGCTTGTTGTAAGACAAAATGTGTCTACTTTATCTTTAGAAATGGATTTTTTGAAATATTTTCATTTTTAGATATTAAATATAAGTCTAAAAATAAGGAAAAGTTAAGTGTGGAGATACATGGAGGGGGCTGTAGCTTTCACATCTTCCTGTCTTTCTCATGGTTGTACAGTTTGCCATAGAACCAGTGGCACATCAAAAAGGAAACCAGGGACCTTAGGTTGTTGTTACAACTCTAATTTTTTGCCCAGAAGGAACTAATATGAGTAAAACATTAACCCAACTGCTTATCTGTAGCTAAGCGCCGTGAGGCTAACATACGTCAGTGGAATAAGTCTTCTAACCATGAGGACAGTTGCTTCTTATATGCTCCTGGAACTTGACAATTACTGATTACACAATATTGTTGCAAACTTCCTCACATGCACAAAACCATGGTGAAATAAAAAAGACGTCACTTGGACATGGAATTGATATAACATACCTCTGGTCATTTTTAGCAGTATAATTTGGGTAGGTTTTTGGGTTCTTCATGTCTTTCAGCTGTATTTATAGTACTGGATGAGGTGAAATTTTAAAAAAGTTAAAAATTATTAGTATGTATTTCCAGGAGATAATGATTACAATCACCTTGGGGTATTCATGCATGGACATAACACGTCTAAATTGTCTTTGTTTCCCTTTTTCTTGCCTTCACTCCCATCTCCCTCTGTCTCCTGGGCTTGTTCCCATTTGAAAAAGGTCTTTCTATTTCCCTATTACTTTTCATTTCAGTCTTTAAGTACTTTATACGTTGGGTTTTTTAATGCTACATTTAAGCTCATGTGCCTGATTTTTTTTCACTTAACAATATCGTCTCAAGGTGCGTCCATTTCCTAAAAATGACTAAAATCTATCCTTCTTTATGGCTGGCAGAGTAATACTGCATTTTGCATCGATGCCACATTTTCTGTATCTGTGCATGTGTGGGTGGACATGTAAGTCCCTTCCAAGATTTAATGATTATGAGCTATGCTGCTATAAACATGGGCATGCATGTATCACGGAAATACGGTATCTTTAATCTTTCAGAAAGACACCTTTATGTTTATATTTTTTAGGAATCCCCACATGGATTTCCATAGTAGTTGTACTGGTTTACACTCCCACCAACAATGTAGAAGTTATCTTTTTCCTGCACAGCTTTAACAGCATTTGTTATTATTTGGTTTCTCCATGATAGTCATTCTTTCTGTAGTGAAATGAGATCTCATTGTGGTGTTAATTTGCATTTTCTTATTGCCTTGAGATAATTAGCATGTTTTCATGTATTTATTGATCATTTGTACTTGAACAAATAGAAAACTTGAAGCCTGTAAGCAATCAATAAACCAAAGATGTCTTTTTATTCCAAAAGTATTTCAAAGTGCAAAAAGAGAAGTCTTTTATAAGTTGAATGTCTCTAGAGAAGCAATATTGCAAGTTATATGTTACTATTATTATTCATTCTCTGGTTATTTTAGAACAACCATATGAGCCCAGAATTATGTAAGCACTGGGAGGTATCATAAGATGAAGAGGTAGTGTGTTCTTTGCTTATATGAAATTAAATACTTAATGTGGTATATAGCAATACCAAAAAGCATTGAAAGAGTTATAAACTGAGAGCTTTAAGAGTATAATCTCCAGCTGTGGAAATTAGGGAAAACTTTTGTGAGGTGATGGTGTTTGAGTTGGATCTTAGGGCAAACAACGCCAATAAGAAGTTTAGGGCCATCTGCTGAGATAGAGAAGGACAAAAGAGTAAAATATAGTTTTTCACAATTCCATGGCATATTCCCTGTGACTGGCAAGATGGAGACATGGCCCAAAAGAGAGATAGGGGCTGTCTCTTTGAGAAGTTTGATCTGTATGCATGTTCAGAAGCTTAGACTTTTTACTCTAAAGAATGATTAAAGAAGTCTAAGGAAGAGTATCTAATGACTTTTCCTGATAATAGGTAGGAATTAAAGATATGAGTAAGATTCCAGAGAAAATAGCTCCAAAGCTAGATATAATGATGCCACCTACAATCCCAGTCTTCTTCCTGGTGGAGGCAGAAGGATGGCAAGTTCAAGTCCAGTCTAGGCAACTTAGTGATACAGTGAGATTTTTGTCTCAAAGTGTTCTGTAATTGGGGACACAAGGTCTGTACTGCAGAGGAGAAAGAGAATGAAGAAGAGGAGGAGGAGGAGAAGGAAAGGAGAAGTCAACTCTAGTTTTGCATGTATCTGAGCTTGGGTGGCAGTGGGCAAGGACATTTAAACAGAAACCTCAATAATATGCCTTATTTTGCTCTAAGAAAATAGCATATACATAAAATAATATGCCTTTTTTTTAAAAAGGCCTTGTGCTGCTGTTATATACTAAGAAAAGTATATTTCTAAAATGAAATTAAAGTATTTGGGTAATAATCTTGAAATTTTATTCTGTGTGCGAATCACCTGGGCTTCTGAAATACAGGTTTCTCAGCTCCAGATCTCTTAAAGCAGGAGGTGTTATGAGAGACCCAGAAAGCTGTATTTTAATAAGCACCTCAAGTGAAAGGCAGCAGATGGTCCGCAAGTCACTCTTTGACACCGGTTGGGTTACATAAATGTAATGATAAAAGGAAGCTTTATCACAACTTCCTATTTACCTGACACTTGGCTTGGTATGCGTATACTTTACCTCTTCTCCTCCTTCTAGTAAGCTTAGGATGTGGCTATTAATATCATTTTCCAAATGACTGCAAACCAAAAATTGGAGAGATTAAGCAGCACTTAGAAATCTTAGAGCTAGTGAAGGACACAATCCAGATATGAACCAAAGGTTATTCAACTTCAGAACTCACCCTGGAGAAAGTATGATATCAAAATCTCTTCACTTTTGTCTTTCTTCTTGTTCTTTCTCTTTTCCAAAGTTTCAACTGATTGGGCCCAGTGCCACATTTCACAAGATTGCCTGATTAAATTTACTCTAGTAAAAAATTTCATCCCTAAGTAGAGAAAGACCAGCTGGAACATAATCAGTCATCATAGTGGGTTGCCCTAGATATGAAGATGCCCACCCTACCAAGAATAATACATATGCACATAGCCGTAATTCCAAAATAAATATAGAAAATTTCTACAGCATGTGTTATTATAACCATTTAAGCAAAAAACAGAAGAACTTTAAAGTGGGACATTATCATTGCCTTGAACATTTTTTCCTCCCTGTCTTAAAATTGACATCTCAAAATAAATTCATGAACTTGAAACCTAAGCATTAATTGTCTCAAGGAATGGCCCACAGCAAATATGAAAGTCAGATTTAACTTTATTCTTTTCAATTGTCTTTTGGCCAAAACTACTACATCTTTTTTAGACTGAAGAGCAACACACTTACCTATATTTCTTAAGATAGTGGAAGAAGTAATAGATTATATTTCCTCAAGAAAAAGAAAGGAGGTAAAATACGTTGTGGGTTAGAGTAAAAAAAAAATTCAATCAATCAATTATAGATATTAACATTCCTCATTCTGAGAAATAGGCTCAGAGAGATTTTTTTCTCTCCTCAAACCTAGGGAAAAATACATAAATATTTCTGTGAGGTAGTATTGCAATCAATCTGTAAGGCTCCTCATTTTCCGTTTTCAAACTTAAACACCAATTATTGTGATTTTATTTGCTCTTGAAGATAAAGACTGGGGACCAGGTATAGTGGGTCGTTGCTGTAAAAAGGCTGAGATCTTGTTTCCTTTCTTATAAGCAGTGATCTTTCATGGAGCCACATTTTCTCTCAGCCCCCAGAAATGAGATGAAAATATCAGAGAAAAAAATCCTTCGCTTTTAGACTCAGCAGCTAAAGTCAACAAGTGCTGTTCATTTTGAGACCTCTTGGAGATGGCTTTTGTTTAAAATTTATCCAAAATCCTTTAAATGGAAAAGGGATTAAGAGTTGGAGGGAGAAGAGAGGGGTGAGAGGGGAATGGGACAGACAAGTACTAGAATATGTTCTGTTCATGTCTAAACTTCCCATGAGAAATGTAATCATTATGCACTGTGAATATGTACTCATAAAAGACGTAAATAAAAGTAAAATTCAAAAACAGTAAAAAGTTTATTAAAAATGAACTACTTTCCAGGCAAACTATATGCAAGGTGCCACTGGTACCCAGTTTGTCTCCTTCCTTTCCATTTGTGTCGAGCTTGCTGTGTGTTTTGTTTATTATTGTTATTATTAATGTATTTAGTACAGGGTCTGTAGGGTTTCGCTATACAGATTGGACTTGTAGTGATCCTCCTGTTTTCATTCTCCCAAGTGCTGGATTACAGGCATGTGCCACCACGCCCAGTCTCTTTGGCTGTCTCAGTGAACCCAGGGGGCAGGGCCGGCACAGCATGCCAGGGATCAAACACCAGTCACCGCATCTGCCTAAGCAGATGCTTCAATCTGGTGAGCTATCTAGCTGCCTCTTGTTTATTACATTTGAAATAAGATCTCTCTGTATAGTTCAGCATGGCCTTAGTTTTGCAGTCCTCCTGCCTCAGCTTCCTGAGTGCTGGGTTTGCAAGGACATATCACCATGCCTAGCTTTGTGTATTCTCTTAAACCTTCAAGAAATTTAGTAATTCAGAAATAATTAGAATTAGAAAAAAATAAAAATCCTACTGGTACCAAGAAAGTTTGATATATGATGAAGTATAGGGGTATGAAATAGCTATTCTGTACAAAGTTTGCAGGATTTCTTTAAATCCTCTTAAAGAATCATTTATCACAGGTGCTGCATTTTTCTCCTGTATAAAAATACCTTTGATATCCTTCTAATACCATCTCATAAATGTTCTCTGATCTGAATGCTCAGCACACACTTTTTCATATCCTGATAGTATGAAGACAACCCAATACCTTTTGTTGTAGAAATAGAACACTAGGAATAGAATGCCAAAATTGTTATTTATTTAAAGTTGGTTGTTTATTGGATGACAAAATAATCCACTAAAACAAAGTGAAACTAATGTATAAACATAAAAAAGTGGATAAAAATACATCTGAAACAATATTTTATATATAACAAATAATAATTTATAAAAAGGTCCTGCTTATAACAAAAAGTACTGAGTAAATTTACAAAGAGAATTTATTTTAAAAGCTATAGAAAGTTTTTTATCATTTTGTGTAAGCCTATATAATGAAGATACAATGCAAAAAGTACTAAATATTGAAAAGATCTCAAGTGAATCTACCAATTTACAATGATTTTTATACATATTCTTATTAATATTTTTAAAAATTGAGCATGAGCAAATGTTCCAATATTTTGTCTCAAGAAGATTTTTAAACAGGTAAAGTTGTGTCATTGTTAATAAATACAATGTAGTATTAGCTCAAGCTCAACAAGCACACAATTAGACTGAAAGAACAAACAGCATACACAATGATATACACTGTAATCCCAGTACTCAGTAGGCTGAAGCAGTAAGATTTGGTAAAAATTTGAGGCCTGCTGAGCTATACAGTGAGATCCTGTCTCAAAAAAGAAACAGAAAGACAAGACATCAAAATATAGTATAATCTAGTATGCATATTAACTGTGAATATAATGATGTAATTTATAATTTGTATGAGACACAATATTTAGTATTGAGATAATTCACTAGCCATTTTGAAAATATATGCCAATAGTTACCAATCTTATGCTACTTTTTCTATTAGATTTCAGCATATTAAATGTAATGGTGGTGAATATCACTTGGTTAAAATTTTGATCAAAATATTTGACTACATATGTAAAAATCATACCTGAAATAAATCAGTTTGAAAGAGCTGGCTGACAATTATTGTAAGTTTGAGCCCAGAATTGATGGGTTCTAGCGTTTTGTCCTGAACTGGTGCAGCGCACCAGGGTGAGAGGCATAGGAGTAAAACCTCACTGCATTGCAGCCAGGAAGCCAAATAGAGCAGAAGGCAGAAAGGACCAGGGGCCTGACATTCCTTCCAGGTCACAATCCACTGACCTATGACCTCACACAAAAACCCGCCTCTTAAGGATCCACAGCTTCCCCTATTGGAACAGCTCATGAAATCATGGTTGTTGGAGGATATTTCAGACCCAAATCTAGCAAAATTAAAATTTTAGTTTGCAAGAATTTATAATTCAAAAAGCATGGGGCACATGTGAAAACATTTATGTTTAGGAATTTAGCATATTTTTGAATAAGGAAAGATTAGAGCTGACTAAAGCATGACATAGAATGATGCCTGAAATGCTTCATTTGATCTTGTTTATTCAGTGTACCAACATTTTCTTACATATGTAAATATAATTTTCAAATGTTTATAAATACACACAACTTGAAAGAAATATATAGAAATTTTAATAGTGGTTATCTTGCCCGTCAGAACACTAGTAATATTCTTTTTTACAAAATTCTGCTTGTATGAGTTCTTTTTATTTTCAAATATAAATACAATCTGTTTTTAAAAATTAAAAGGAATGAGAAATATTCATTATTTCCTCTATCTTCAAAAATGAAACAGATGAAAAATTCAGAAAATAAATTATCTTCTCATGCAAGCCAACATTTTATTGCCACTCTGATAGACTTACCACCCACATCAATCTTGTGGGAATGAATTCTCAAGTTACTGGTACCAGGGCTCATTTACTGAGTTATAAAAGATCAGCGTGTCAGGGAATCATGGAAGAAGTAGGGCCATTTGATGTGAAGGATTGTAGCAGATTCCATTAACTATATCAAGTCTATTTTGCCAAGAGAATTAGGCACCTCCACAAAAGAAACTGAGAGAATATTTGAAAACACTTTAAAAATCTCAGAATACAGTGTCTTTAACCACCTCTTTCAATTATCTCTGGTTATAACACACTGAACAAAAGGACAGGCAGGATTTATTTTCTGTTGTTTCTCACATCATAGGCACTAACTTCTCTCATTTTTGACAGGCAGTCACTGGGGTATCCTGCTCAATGCGTCTCAAAATACAGATCATCCTGTCTTGGTCCTCCTCTCCCCCTTCTGCATTTCCTTTCCCACTTCCATTTATCCTCCCTCCATCACTCCATTCTCCTCCTCCTGTTCCCCTCATCCTTCATCTCTCTCTCTTTCTTCCTTTCTCTTTAATAATTTTATTCTCTCTCCCTCCCTATCCTTCCCTTCTTTTCTTTCTTCTTTTTTGTTTTTTTCTGCTTTTTGTGGTGTGTGTGTGGGTGTGTGTGTGTTGCTGAGATCAAACCCTAGATCTTGTGCAACCTAGGTATGAGTTCTACTACTGAGCTACAATTCCTGCCCCCAGACTGAGTCCCACATGAATCTGACTGTCGGTGATGCTTTTGAGAGAACGGTGCACTGAGTATATCTTAATTGAAGTTCTGACTTAACCTCTTCAGCTTGTGTTCATTTGGAGTATCCCATGCATTAGTTTTCTACTTATTGGGATGAAACTAGATTTCATAAAATTTTTTTCTGATTTCTTAGGTGTTAACTCACATTTCTTCCATAAACACTGTGCTCTTTAGACTAACATACATGTATTTTGCAGTTAAGGCTGGCTGGAAGTTCCCCACTTGGATGAACTCTTGGAGCTTTTAGGATAGATTTTACTTGGCTTTGCATGAAAGACCCATCTTGGATCTGGTCTTATCTTTGCTTGTTTCATACCATGAGCTCCCTTGGCCGCTTTCATTTCACATAATGCACACTCACCTCTGCATCTGTGCACTCCAACTCCTCTGTTTAAATTTCATCTGAGGGGCCAGGGAGATGGCTCAGTGGAATAAGCACTTCCCTGGCAAGTGCAAGGGCCTGAGTTCATGAGTTCAATCCCTGATTCCACAATAAATAAATAAATAAATAAATAAACAAATAAATAAATAAATAAATAAAATTTCATCTGAACTCATCCTCTTTCTGAACAAGCCCTCTCATGCAGAGCCCAGTCACTGAGGCTGGGGATATAGCTCAAGGGCATAGAACCTGCCTGGTAAGCATGAAGTCCTGAGTTCAATTCCTGGTACTAAAGGAAAAAAGGAACAGAAGCCAGGCCTACCAAGTTTCTGTAACTGTTGCCTTAGATGAAACTATTCCCTTCCTAGAAATGAGCCACATCATCACAGGTACTGTTCTATCATAACACTTGTCAAATTATATGGTACTTGTATATTTATCTCTCTTTTTTAATGACTTGTTTGTTTGTTTGGTACAGGTCTTGCTATGCAGCTTGGACTTACAGTGATTCTCCTGTTTCATCCTCCCCAACACTGGAATTACAGGCATTCACTACCATGCCCAGTTTTGGTGGCTGGTTCAGTGCTAGGCCAGCATGGTATGTGGTACCAGAGATTGAATGTGGGTCCTTGTGTTTGCCAGGCAGATGCTTAGACCACTAAGCTATCTCTCCAGCCTTCACATGTTTTTTTTATTTTTATTTTTATTTTTTGGTCATTTTGAGACACTATGTCATTTTAAGACATATAGTTCTCACTATGCAGTTCACGTTGGTCTTGAGCTCTCTTTGTAGCTCAGTATGGTAGCAAACTCACAAAGATCCTCCTGCCCCAGCCTCCTGAGTGCAGGGATTATAAGGGTGTGCTACATGCCTGGCATTGCCTATAAATGGTTATGGCTCATTTTTTGGTGTTCATGCTTAAGGTATGTCTATTATCTAATGCCAATATTATCACACCAGAAGCCAAACACCACTATTACATCATTTCCTTTTCTTTTTTCTGTGTTTTGTGCAGGGTCTCACTATGCAGCTAGAACTCATAGTGATCCTCCTATTTTCAGCCTCCCCAGTACTGGGATTACAGGTGCATGCCACCACAGCTGGACTAGGTCAGTAACTTAGCCCACCCAAGGATGAGGCCAGCATGGCATGTGGTGCCAGGGATTGAACCCCAGCCTCTGCGCTTGCCTGAGTAGGGGCTTAGTCTGCTGAGCTATCTTGCCAGCCATTAAATTATTTCTTTAAAGCATTCTTTTTGTTATTCTACATGGTAAGTTACTTTGAAAACACATAAAAGCCCCCAAGGGATTGTCAATTTTGACTTATGGGCATTTTATTCTCTTGTTTGCTTCCTACATCTTTGTCCTCTAGTAAGCTATTTGTTGGGATGTGCATAGTTTATCATGAAAGCCTGGGAGAAATACAGCTAATGCACAAAGTGGACAGATTATTTTGAATATTTCATTTTCAGATGCTTATCACTACCTAATTTCTTATGAAAAACAAATATGTGTAGTATTATAAAAATTTTAAAGCTCTTATTGATAAAGACACTCACAGTGCATAAGTTACAAAATGAAGAGCTATAATCTCAGTTAAGGTTGAACTCATTAATTGTTTTGAATTCACAAGAGCTATGGAATAAATCAAAGAAAGAATTAGCCAACACGTAAGTAATGCTCATATTATAATCCAGAAACATATCGGCCCTTTCATCCTCTGTTGTGGGAAGCTTGGAGCCCTCATCAATTTCGGTACAATTCTCTCCTACCTTAGCACCAGCATAACAACCTGCCCCCATGCCTTATAATCTCCAGGATGAGATCTCTCACGCCCTCATAATCTCTCATGAGCTCACAGTGTCAAGAGATCCTCAGTACTCTCCAACATGAATAATGGCAACATGCTGATTAAAAGGCACGACCTCCCAAATCACTCTCTGGACATAGTGAGTGGAGAATCCCTACTTCTGCACCACCTTTCTTAGTGGTTCCTATGCCGAGCCCTCCTGCTATGGAGAAGAGGCTGAGGAGCGCTGTATCTTTGTGGGAAAGCTGCTGGGAAAAAAGATCAGTGGCACCAGCTGTGAATCAGGAACTGCCATTTTATTTCTCAACAATAAAAAAATCAGAAATATTTTACTAATAGATTGAAGGAACAAGAAAGGGAGAGATCTTGCAAGAAAGAGATTTATTGTTTTCTTGTCAGATTTTGTTCTCTTGCTTGTATTTTTCCCACTCTTTACCAGGGGTAGAATTTAAAAAAAAAAATCTGTTCTCTTAGCTTAAAAAAAATAACAATTATGACAGACTAGTTTCTTCCTTAAAATTAGTGATTTTTTTTCTTTGAAACGATTTCTTACTTCCAACTTTTGCTTCTCTTTCTGGCAACTATTTATATTCTCTAAATAAATTATCAGCACGCAAAACCTCCTGTTATTTTTCCCAGTTTAAAAAAGTCTTTCTCGACCTCACTTCTGCCTCCAGCTCCCACTTGTTCCCTCTCCCCTTTACAGCAAGGCTTCATCACAGATTTGTCTATATTTTATAGTTTTTCTGTCTACTTACTCTTTCTCCAATTCACTGGGGTTCTCCAACCCAAGATTCTCATCTGAGTTGGCAGTGATGTTCGTTCGTGGTGAGAGCACTCCCGCTCGCTCTCAGGCTTTACAGGGTGCGGCCCTTCCAGCGCAGCGGACACGACCTGTCCGAGCATTTTCTGCTTGATCGCAGAGCACTCATTTTTCTGATCTTTGTACTTTGTGCTCTGCTCATCTCGGCCCCATACTTATTGATCCTTCTCAACTTTACTTTCGAAGTTTGGGGTTCACTCTTAGTTTCACACATACATCGCTTCCCTTTTCTTTGGTTATCTAATTCTTTTCTTTCTTTTTTTGGTTATCTAATTCTTGGTGGTCTTTCTTGGGATATCTCATTCCGTATTCAAGGCTTTAAACACCATTCATATCCTGCATATTCTGAAACACATTGGCAATGTGCAGCGCTGCCTTCATCGCCTCACTCCTCCTTTCTGTGGGCCATGGGAAGTTTTACTTCAATGTTAAATACATGTATTAAATGGAGGAAACCACCCTCTAAACTCTTCACTGGCAAACGAACTCATCTCATGTCTTTCCTCCTCTCTGCAGATGGAGATTCCCCTGGTCAGGCCCTCGGGAGACCATCCTGAATCATTTTCTGCTTTGCCTTCACACCGTACTTCTATTCTGTTAGCGAATCCTTTTGGTTCTTTCTTCAAAGGTGTAAGATTCTCACATCTCTCACTAGTATTTTAAAGTCTTCTTGATACGTCTCTGTTTACTTTTCTAAATCCGTGACAGATGCCACAGAAAGAGTATGTTTTTTTTTTTTTTTGTAAGTCATCATTCTCTTCTAAAATCTTCCAGTGGTTTTCTGCTTCACCCAGAGAGATGAAAGAAAAATCACCATAGTGCCTATAAGATCTTAAATGGCCTATTAGTCATCTATGGTTGCATAACAACTTTCTGAAATCTTCATAGTTTAAAACAAAACATTTACACAATACATTTCTTTTTACCCTGGGGAAAAAAATCTCAGGGCCCTGTAGCTGGTTCCCTGCCCCAGACTCTCTCACAGGGTGGCATCTTAGGTTGCTGTCTTAAGTTAAGCGTCTCACTGCAGATGATCCACTCCCAGGATTTCTCATGCAGTTGTTGGCAGGTTTCAGGTGCCCACAGGCCACTGAAGGGCGGTGGCCCTCAGCGCTCACTATGGACCTCACCTTAAATCAGCTCACAATAAGGCAACTGGTTTCCATCAGAGACAATATATTAAAAATATAGATACAAAATTACAAGAGCTCATGCACAACCAAAACTTGGAAGTGATACTCCATGATTTTTTTTTTTGTTACTTTCTGCTTATTAGTAGCAAATCACGAGGTCCAGTCTACACTCAAAGGGCAAATGTTAAGAGTGAGTACTAGGCGGTGGGAAACATCAGGAGCCAACTCAAAAACTGTCCTCCACATTAAAAAAAGCAGCATTCCCATTACATATCTGACTTCAGCAACTTTCCTGTTGATTACCCTGCTTGAATTACACTGGCTTCATTGTCATCCTATGTATGAGTCATACCCTTTAATGCCATTTGGGCTAGACTTGTGAAGGGGTTTTTTGATGTTCAAAGCTTGCCTCCAAATCCCAAGAAGTTATCTTAGCAACTAGAGTCATCGTGATCTCATTAGAACTTCATGGGTGTTCACTGTTGTTTTTGAAGTCAGTAGTGTGTTTACCGTCTTGTTACTGAGAGTGGATTAGACATTGGTGTTCATTGTTATTTTCGAAGGAATAGTGTGTTTACAGACTTGTTACTGGGAGTGGATTAGACATTGTGTTACCGTTTATATTACTTATCATTACAAATGTTACAGGAGTCATAAAGATCTGGCACTGTGAATCATAGGATTCTTTTTAACCAGTTGCAATTAGATTAGTAGTGATTAAATTAATCTCAATTATTTTTCAGGGTTTGTTGCATGTTAAGATAAGAATATCATGCTGTAATACTCAATGATCAGAGCAGAAATACTATATGAGAGGCCAGGGTACAAATTCTGATACAAATCAGAAAACATGCATTAAAAAGTTTAAGATAGAGGAAAAATTCTTTTGGCAACAAAAGTTAATTGGACTGAGCTTCATAGGAACTTGCAAGCAAAGACTGCCAACAATGCAGAGCTACATTGTTAAATGTGGTGCTAACCTTAGTCTTTTAAGGCATGGTTAAAATATACTGGGTGATTTGTCTCTATTTTGTGACCATAAGAAACAATACATATCAGTAATCTGATGAAACAGTGAAAGTGAGAAGGTCAGAAAGAAAAATTTTTTGGAAGAACTGTAGTTTGGTAAAATATTTGTTCTACGAGAGCTTTCATTGGCCACTATTTATAAAGTTTGGCTGTGTTAGCACATACTCCAGACAAAGATCAGGCTTTGCGAGTTCCACAAACTTCAGAGATATTTCATAAATATTAAATAATCAATTTTAGCTCAGCAAACAAAAGCTTTGATTAAAGAATCTTCCACAAAAGCTGTATTCTTTCCAAACCATTGCATTATATATAGATAAATACATATTCTTAAAGGTTGAATAATACATTTATAAAAAGTATTTCTTTCCTATTAATTTACTATCTCCCTCTAAACATGATAATTCATTTAAAAGGAAATCATTTTTTTCTACTTGTACATTGACATTATTTTTGAATATTATAATTATTTGCTTAAATAGTAAATACAAAGAAAAGATATTTACAAAGAAGTAATTTCACAATACGATTAAAAGGTTCAGGCCTTTAAAGATTCTTCTTCTGTAAAAAGAAATATTACTGTAAGTTACATTACAAAGACAATCATTCCCATTGCTATGTCATGTATAAATAGTCTTTTTTAATATTATATATTAAAAGGTAGGAATCATGGATTTGATTAAATATACCTCATATTAGCTAATCGTATTCTGGGTTCTCTTTATCCAACAGTGTTTATCTGACATTTGAAAATTAAATAGAAAGAAATGCATCTAAATCTGTGCTACACATTTGAAAATGATAGTTTATATTTGGTATAAAAGGGATAAAATTTATAGTCCTGGGTGACAATTTTATGTAACAAGGCATGAGAATGTAAAATTCCATTCAAATTCCTTTCTTATCACTATTCATGAAAACAGCTTTCTCAGCTGGGAAAGCTAACAGTGATATTACATGGTGACATTCTTTCAGAAGAGTTGTCTACGATGCAGAATATCTAATTTTTTCACACATGAGTAAGGACTATGTAAAATTTAGCATTTAATTTGCATTCTTATATGCAGTGTTCTAAAGGGCAAGGTTAAGTATTTTTGAAATATTATAATAACCTAAAATTAATTTAAAAATAAGAGTTTAGTACTTATGAATCTATCTTTCTTTTAAATCTTCCCAAATAGCTATGACAAAAAGAATAGTATATCTTGATACACTAAAGTTACAAACACTGTTATTGCTGCTTTAGTAAAAGGGAAACTGGAGCATGGAATTGCATAAATGATTTTTCCAAGGCATCTAAATAAAGTATAGGAATCATAATATATCCATAGTTTCCAAATTTTTCAGTTTAGTGGTTGATGCTTTTCTTTCAAATGTTAATGCCTGTAGAATAGCTCGATAACATCATACGCAAGGGACAAAGCTATCACTTGCATGATTTTCATAACCTCATAAATCATAGTTAGTGCAAGACTACACAACTTTATCCCAGACTTTATGGACAAGGAAACTTAAACCCAGAGGAATTGTGACTTGTCCAAGGCCATGGTGGATGTTGTCAGAACAGATTAGACACAAACTTTGCTTTCTTTTGTCTTTCATACAATTCCATGCCCACCATACTTATACCACAAAAACATTAAATTGAATTCCCCAATCTGGTGGTCTTTTGTGTGCTGTTCTGACTTTTTATACTTCTGGCAACATAATGTAAAACATGTTTTTTTCTACTGAATTAAGGAAATTGAAACATTTATTCACTACACTCCATCTCTGATCCTCCACCTTATTTACTAACAACTCTGCTAGCTCTTTGGTTCCTCATGTTTGATCATCTAAAGCAAAAGTCGACACACTTGCATCAGATGGCATTTTTTAAAGCTGTTCAGTTTGGGCATCACTCTGGGTGTTGGCAGCATGAAGACAAACATTAAAATAATGTAAGTAAAAGGTAAACGGGACTCTGCCCCAGCAGAGCTTTCTTCAAAAGAATAAATGGTCAGCCCCTGGGCTTTGTGATCCTGAGAGGAGACATGGTGACAGCAGAAGAAGGAACCAAAACGATGATAGGTGGGGGGGATGTTCTCAGCTGGGAAATATTTCAGTTCTAAAATAAAATTTCCAGCAAAGTCTGGAGCTACAGTTGTTCTAGGCTATGTCTACAGATCTCCTGAATTGGCATACCTTTTTAAAAATAAAACCTATCTTTATATTCGATGAAATTTCTTTTTTTAAGGCTGCCTGTAGTGTTACCATTGGCATTATGTTTTAACAGAGAAAACTAAGGAATTAGACAATTTATAGAATTTCAATAGGGTGTTACAGCTTAAGTTTTGAAAAATGTTCAATGCATTTAGTGCTTATATTCATTTGCCTCATCTCCCTCCTTTACTTCTTAGAATCCCAATAAAATGCCAATAAGATACATTTAGAGAAGAGGAAGGGAGAGCAATGGCCCAGAACCCTCAACACATTTTCAAAAGGTGGGAAGCAGGAGTGAGTGTTACTCAGAAAAGTGGGAAAGACTGAACACAAAGCACTGTGGGGAGAGGTAGAGGAGGCAGATGGAGATGAGAAATGGGCCAGTGCCAGCTTCGTCAGACTCAAAACTTGAAGGCAACCATTAACACAAGGAAGCTAAGGTGTGAAGCAGGGAGGTGAAAGTGAGAGCACTGAGTTACTATTTACTCCTTGCACGTGTGAGTACATGCTTTCTCCTCCTCTTTCCCCAACCCTTTGGTATTCAAGTTACACTACAAAACTACCCAAATAAAATCAGTATGGTACTTGCACAAAAATAGACCCAGGGACTAGAATTGAAGATACAGAAGCAACCCCAAGCACCCTGAGGTATCTGGTTTTTGAGAAAGCAGATAAAGACATATGCCAGAGGAAAAATAGTCTCTTTCAAAAATAATGCTTGGACAATTGGCCATTGATGCATAAAAGACTGAGTATAGGCACATATCTCTTGCCCTCTATTACATCCTAGTGTAGATCAAAGACTAGGATGTCAAAACAGAAGCACTGAACTTGATGGAAGAGAAAATAGATAAGACTCTTGAAGGCACAGAAAAAGTCAAGGATTTTCTGAACAGAATCACAATTCCACAAGAAATAACGCCAAGACTCATAAAATGGGGGTCATATCAAATTAAAGAGCCTCTGCACAGTAAAGAAACAATTAAAAGAGTAAAGGAAAAGACAACCTCCAGGATACAAAAAACAAAACAAAAAAATGAGTGCTCAACACACCCCTCACACCACTTCTGTATCCTATAGCATTGCGTTGGGTGCAGCAGACCACAGGACTCCAAGCTTGGGGTAACTGCACGGCACCCCACTCTTCTGGCACAGGTGCAAAGGCCTGTGCATGTGGGGATTTGTGGCTGTTGTACTGCAGTCCTCTGAACCACATCACATTAAGGATGGTTGAAAGAATTAGGCTGGTGCAGCTCAATAAAGAGCCAGGATAACTATTCTTGGACACTTGAAGTAATGTAATATGGAAGAGATATTAAAGCTTCTTTATGTGGTTGTTAAAAGTCAAATAAAACATATGGGTGGGTGTTTCAGAGTCCTAATTTCTGCCACCTCCCAAAAATAACTAAAAGAAAATATATATGATGCTTTGCACCAGGAGTCTTTATATACAGACTTTACCACTACTTGTTTTAGGAAGTGCCAGAAAGATTTGCATATAGGACACACCAGGCTATATATGATTTTCAGTGTCTCTTCCAGTGCTGGATCCCTCTGAATCTTTGCCATTTGTTGGAAAGTGTAAGACAGTGGCTGAGATTAAATACTATGTTTAGGAATGACCTAAATAAATTACTTAGGTCAATTGTGAACTTATAAAGAGGGAGGAAGCAAACAAAAGAAAAGAAGAGCAGAAGCTTGGGAGAATCTAAGCTTTCATGGAAAAAGAGTAAAAGAAGCACTCCCTAATGGAGTAGCAGAGGAGGGAAAGAACTAGAATAGCTGTTGCAACATAGTCTGTCACCCCACTCTTATCTTTGTATGTAAGACTTCATACTGCAGTTGGAATATCTATTTTACCTTGTTCTTCCCCAATACATAAATCTTTTTCATCTGAAATTCCTATTTGTGCAGTTATTACTTGGTTTCAGAGTTATTCAGGCTCAAATGACTCCCTCCCTCAGAGTTTTCCATTTGTAATCGCATCCTAAGTAGTATATCTTTCCTGAGAGGATAAATTACTACAGCTGTGGGTTTAAAATCTATGGTTACCTTCCAACCTCCTGCATTTTTAACTGAGTTTATATTCAGACTCTTCAGAGAGAAATATGACTAAACAACCAGGAGAATGTTGCATTACCTAATCCAACTGTGCATTAGTGGCAGGACAAAGATGAACTTTATGTCCAATAAGCAAAGTAGATAATTTTCTAGAAACGCTTGTGTCTCCACCTTTGCTATTTAGCTTTTGCCAAGAGCAAGATTCTAGTCTGGAATGGTAAAGTTTCTGGATAAAGAGGCATCCTCGTTTTAATGATTCAATCTGCACTGATATAGCAATAAGGACTTTGTATTGCAAATTTAGTAGATGGAAGACCACAAATAGGCTAAAACCAAAACTACCAATAAAGGACTAATCATAAGAAAACATTTCAAGTAGAATCATTTAGTCTATGAATAATCAAGCCAATGTAAGAGAGACTTACTATGAGCAGAAGAGATTATGAGCAAATAAGAACTCTGTGGCTTTCCTTTTGCTTTAATTTCAACTGGTTTATTTTCATATTTGGGGACCTACTCTGTGTGGCCTAGCTTTCAGCATTTACCTTCTATATTACGCATGAGCAAACATATTATCTCCTTAGCGTGAAAACCTGAAAGAGGAAATAAAATCTGAAGGGCACAGTAGGTACTGGGAAAAGGTAACAAACCTGTGCAAAAGGAAGGAATTGACGAGTTGAGGAGAAGGACAGGAGAGGGAGTGGGGGCAGGAGATGCCTGTGTATGAAGCAGGGTGCTCTGGGCACCTGCTCTGCGGATGCCTGCTGATCTACAGAAAGGAGCAGTTCATCTTAATTTGTTTTGCCTTCTTTTTCCAATTCTTTTTCCTTTTTCCCTCTTCTTATTTTCTTATATATATTTTCTTTCTCCCAATTGGGCATGCATAAATTTGGTAATATGAACAACTGATTTGAAGACAACACTATGCAATTCAGCAAATACTGTGAAATTCATATTTTGTTAAGTGAAATTCTGTATCACTTGTCATTTTTTCTGTTTTAATACTATTTTGGGGACAGGGAGATGCCTCAGTAGAATAAGCACTTACCTAGCAGGTGCAGGGACCTGAGTTCAATCCCCAGTTCTGAAAAAAAAAATATACTATTTTGTACTGTTTAAAAATAAAAAAATTAAACTTTTTAAAAAATGTATTTATTCATTACAGTGTCTCGCTACACATCACGGATTCTTTTTTTGCGGGGGTAGGGGGGTCAGCTCAGCCCGCCCTGGGGGGAGGGGCTGGCATGGCATGTGGTGCTGGGGATCCAACTGCGGTACCTGAGAGGTGCTTTAGACCACTGAGCTATCTTGCCAGCCCCCAAATTAAACTTTTTAAAAAGAGAAAATTAAAATTTATAGCTGAGCTACTAGCTTCATGCTCACTGATGCTGCAAGAGAGCAAAACTTTGTGTGCAGATTGGGGACTGCACTTGATACACAAAGTAACCGATTTTCATACCTCAGGCATTTCTCCCTGGTTTCTACCCACTTTCACATTGGACCCTTTAAGATCTCTCTCTGTGTAGGGAAGGCTCCTGAGGCTTTTCTTGTACAAAGGAAGTTAGAAGTAGACATGGCTTGAGTGTACGTCTGTCATTTTATTGAAACATGCTGAGAGGAATCAACTGCCGCCTGCGAAGATGCGTGCCTTTGTCCCTGGCATTTCCTAGGTCTTGTGCAACAATGACATGACACTATCTATGCATGCCAGCTTCTTTCTTTTCTACTGGAACATTCCTCGCTTGGAACAATTGACAAATTTTCACACTTCCATGAGAAATTTCTACTTATGAAGATGCCTGTTCTAAGAAATAAATTACTAATATTTTGTCTACTTTCTCTGAACTAGATTATCTAAAACATTAGCATACTTAGGATTCTTTCTTCTAAGTTCTTCTGGGGTGTTTTTTTTTCTTTAAATTTTGTACAGGGTCTCACTACACAGATTAGAAGCATAGTGATCCTCCTCTTTTCAGCCTTCTGGGTGGTGGGATTACAGGCATGCACCACCACACCTAGACTCTGCCACCAGCTCAGCATGCCCAGGGTGGGCTGGCACAGCTCTTCTAGATTTTTTATGATGGCTTTTTTATTTATATACTAGGAATCAAACTCAGAACCTTGCACTTTACAGGCAGGTGCTTAAGCCACTGAGCTATTTCCCTGGGATCAATTTTCTTTTCTTTCTACTTCTTAGGAGGTTTTAGGAAATCACATAGGGGTACTCAGATCCTTTTAGAACTTCTTTCTTGGTTGTAGCGAGCCTCACTATTTATCCTTAAAGTCAGAATGTCCAGCATTTTATAATCATAAAGAGAGAAAGAAATATTGAAATTTAAGCAAGATGATTTGCACATTTCAATAACTGCTAATATTGTATCTTTTAGGCATTGAATTTCTGTATTTTTATAATATTACAGTAATCCACATTTCAGATACTTTTTGTGCATTCTTCAGAATTAGCAAGAACAATGCCCCCTTGAGGTGTCACAAGTTATCTGAGTTTTGTTCATGTGTTTCTGTATTATTATCAGTGAATAGCAATTCATATTCACAGTGATGTTTAGGAAAATGTAGCAAGGAAGCTCTGCTTTCTTCTTCCAACCCCAAACCTTAAAATCACTGTTAACTATTTAATGTCCACCTCCACCATTCTATGGTTTTCTGGTCCCTGTGAAATTTCTATAAAAATTTAATTTAATTTTGTTTTGAAGAGTAAAAGAAGAAGCAAAAACAAATAGAAAAAAAAATGACCGAAACAGGGTAACACACAACAATACACATATTACAGATTTTCAAAACAGGAATAGCTAGTTACCAATGGTCATTATGTTATCTATTTTAACATCAAATCAGTTGCTTAGATTAGCAGATATAGTATGCAAGATTAGATAACTAATTGAAGCTTAATGCTTGCTTTCAAGAAATCTTATGTTTTTTGTTGTCTTTTTATAAAATTTATTTTAAGGAGTGTATAATAATTGACAAAACATGAGAAACAACACATGTTTAGAAGACCAAGATGCGAAATATTCAACCATAGGTTTTGTATTACACCTTGCGGTCCTTGATATAGATCAGATCAGAGATATCAGCATACAAACTTAGTCAAGGTGAAAATTCTAAACCTTAACTATTTTCAAAAATACCTGATGGAAATTCTTAGTATAATCATTTCAACTATCCTGTATATATACTTGCGTGATTTTCCCCCTTGCTTTTTCTCTATATTTTCTCCTTTCTCTTACTTCATTATTTAATCCTTAAGTTCAATTTCTTTATATATCAGTTTAACTGTATCTGTTATACCTTTCAGCTTTTATTTATTCTTTGAAGTTTTTACACCAGGGAGACAATATGACATTACACATGTAAGCCCAGTTCACTTATTTACTTATCAATATAGCCTCTAGTTTCATCCAATTACTTGCAAGGGATTCAAGTTTGCCTTTCCTTATAGCTAAGTAGTACTCCATTGTATAAAAATATCACATCTTTTTCATCCATTTCTCTAGTGATGGACATTTTCCTTGTTTCCAAAATTTGGCTATGATAGGGTAAGCCAAACAGCTCAGTGGATTAAAGCGCCTGCTTAGGCAGATGCGGAAGCTGGGGGTTCAATCCCTGGTATGCAGTGCCAGCCCTGCCCCTGGGACATTCTGAGATGGTGATTGAAACTGGGCTTGGTGGCACACACCTGCAATCCTGGCACTTGGGAGACTGAAAACAGGAGAATCCCCACAAGTCTGATCTATGTAGTAAGACCCAGAACAAAATATATTAAAAAAAAAATTGTCAAAATTTGGCTATGACAAATTGTGCTGGTATGAACATGTGAATACATACATAACTATGGCATCATGTTTTCAGGTTTTAGGGAAAATATCCAAAAAGGGAAATAGCTAGATTGAATGGGATTTCCAGGGATAGTTTTTTGAGGAATCTCTGCACTGATTTCCACAGTGGCTGTTCCAATCTACATTCCCACCAGTAATGGAGAGTTTTTCCTTGTTCAAGAGCAGTAGAGAAGGGTTCCTTTTTTTAATCCTCTCTCCAGGATTTGCTATTAGTTATTTTTTTAGGACAGTCATTCTTTGTGAGGTGAGATAGTATCTCAATATTGTCTTAATTTGCATTTCTCGAATGGCTAATGCCATGGGACATGTTTTTATGTGTTTATTTGCCACTTGTATTTCTTTAACTTGACTCAGATGTATCGCCATGCACTAAGCTTAAGTCAAAATGGATTAAATATCTAAACATTGAAACAAAAACACTAAATCTTCTGGAAGAAAAAAATAGGTGAAAACCTTGAGGACATAGGAATAGGCAGACAGCTCATGAACCAAACTAAACTGCGTGGGAAATACTCCAAAAAATCAATAACTGAGATCTCATCTTAAGGAGAAGTTTCTGCATATACTCATAAGTGAAATAAACCAGACACACATATGTAAATATCGTATAGTATCCCTAGTATAACAAACGAAAAACAGAAATACAAAAGGAAATGTACAACAAGTAAAATCAATTGAGTCAGATAAGGCAAAGTGAACGGCATAAGCTGCACGATACTAATCAGCTTTTCTTCTGGATGGTTAACAACCTAAGATCA
>PVKA01027379.1:0-30617 GCA_004027165.1 Ctenomys sociabilis
TAGCTCAGGCTGGTCTCGAACTCACAACAATCCTCCTGCCTCAGCCTCCCGAGTGCTGGGATTACAGGCATGCGCCACTACGCCCGGCTGAAAATGCAATTCTATGCTAAAATTTGAAATTCAATAAGTTGGCCAAGTGCACGAGAAGATAGGCTCTGAGATTTGATGGTATAGGCTCCTGTCACTCTCACGGACTGGCTCACTGTGAAGACTGCAGCGTGTGGCGCCTGTAATAGTGGGCTCCCAAGTCCTGTTCTCTTTCTACACTGTATATACTTCCCTGGGAACGATTTGCAGCATTACTGTATTTTTCATGAATTTTTTAATCCAAGAGGCATCTTGCCTACTTTCCTACTTTCTAATATTGCATAAAAGAACTGCTCAGTTTTTTCCCAGGAACACAGCATTTGTTTGCATAAGAGCTCAAGTGAACCTCCACACTCCTACACTCATCTACTGGATACTGGTACCCCTTCTTATCCCTTCCACTGGCTGGAGTACATCATGTGGCCCCCTTGAGGAACCTTACAATATACCCTGTTCTCTTGGAAGCTGGGTAGTATGCTGTCACCCACCCCAATGTCTTTCTCTTTCTTTTGCTTCGAATCAGGGCTATGGAGGTTTTGCTGAGACAAAATATTTGACACCTAAAGTTAAAGGGGGAGAGATTTATTTAGCTCAGTTTTTAGAGGTTTCCATAATTGGCTGACTCCAAGGTAGGGTGGCTTGGCAGAGGGACAAGCTTTCATGGCAGCAGAAGACAGCAAAAGCAACCAGAGACTTTAATGCTATCTTTCTACCCCTTTTGTCTTATTTGGACTACTGGGATTAGGGGAGTGTAAAACCAATCAACAGACTGATTAAACCCCAGCATCCCACACTCTAGATTCAGCCCTCTTTGAAAAAGCCCTATAACATCATAAAGCTTTTAGAGGTGGGATGTAGAGACAAACTTTAACAGTAGCAGTAAGACTAATATCATTATTATCTTTATCTTCAATTAGAGGCATACAATAGATCAAAGGTTTTTTTGTTTTGTATTTTAGGGAAGGGTCTACGGGGGGTTCTGGGTCTCACTACCACATTGGACTCATAGTGATCCACTTGTTTAAAGCCTCTCAAGAGCTGGGATTACAGGTGCATACCACCACACCCAGTCTCAATTGCTATCTCAGCATGCCCTGGAGTGGGGGCCAGCACGGCAGACCTGGAGATTGAACTCCCAGCCCCTATGCTTGCTTGCAGTTGCTTTAGTCTGCTGAGCTATTTGGCCAGCCTGATCAAAGGCTTTTGAGTAGAAAGTAGGATAGAAATACAAACAAATAAAAGAACAAAGGCAGATAGTCTCTAGGAATGAGAAGCAAGGTCAGCCTATGATTCAAGAGTATGAGAATTCTTGAATTTGGTGAGATAGATGCATGGTACCCAGAATCATTTTAGCTTTTCTTCTACCTGGTAAGTTTGTATGCAGCTATCTAACAGGGACAGAAAGCAAGTCCTTTAAGAAGGAGCATTTACAGAGGCTGGGGAGATAGCTCAGTAGAATAAGCACTTGCCTGGCAAGTGCAGAGTCCAATCTCCAGTACCCATGCCCCACCCCCCAAAAAGAATAAAGAAGGAGCATTTACAAAGGAAATGGTATTTCTTTAAGGAATGAGAAGAATGTAAGCAGCACTGTTCAAATGTTACCTGGAATACTGCTCTTAATATATGTGCTCAGCCAGATGGTACGCAGATACCCTGTTCTTTTGATTGCTTTTGTGAAGTAGCTGCTTTTAGGAAGATTGCCTGCTCTAAAAAATTATGCTTATCATTTTTAAAACAACAGTAGTCTATTTTGCAGATTTTATCCTTCTTATACCTTAGTTCTGGAGACTCTGAGCAGATGTGATAAATAGGAGCACTTTGGAATATATAGATTGCCTAATTATGAAATCTAATTATACAAAATGCTGCTAAGAGTTATTGGAGTATAAAGGATCCATTCTAACATCATTATTTAAAGACCAGGCAAGGAAGATAATCATATGCATCCCTCTGACTCTTCTTTAGCCACTAATACACGGTAATTAAACTCACAGAATTATTTATGAGATTCGCACATGTGCTTATTATGAAGAGGTTGCCCCCATATAATATCTATATTTTTCTTTTTCAAAAATATTTTATTTTTGATGATACAAGGTCTCACTGTGGAGTTCTAACTCGTAGGGATCCTCTTGTCTCAGCATCCCCAACCCTGGGATTACAGTTGTGCACCTCTGTGCTTCATTTCATGGTGGCACAGTGTGCCCAGGGTTCCAGAGCTGGCATGGTGTGTGGTACCTGGGTTCGAGCCTGGGTCTTTGTGCTTCCAGGCAGGCTCTTAGACCGCCAAGCTATCTCCCCAGCCCATGATGTCTACTTTTAAGTTCTTGCCTTCTCCACATCTGCTGGGAACTACGAACACAGTCCAGGGCACTGTTGTCACTTCAGCCTCCAAGAATGTAGCTTCTTGTACCACTGGTTACAGTCACTGATGCATGAAATCCTTGCCACACCAAAGCTGTGCCACACTCTGTGCCACAGGAAGGGACTGTCTTTCTGTCTTCCTGAGCCATTTTTTCATGAAGGCCTAGAAAAGTGTGTTGCCTCCTTCAGTATTTCCATATCTTAAAGAATTTTAAAGACAGCATCCTTTTCATCGTTTCCCCCCAGTTTTCTCTCACTGCTCTATGATCCAAGTAAGAGTCCACAGGGAAGGGAGCTGTGGATCAAGTCGAGTAGTGACACTATACGTTTAGAACCAGCCTTCTTTTTTCTTCAGGTGATGAGTCATTTCTACCCCCTGCCTTCTTTCTGGGTTGGAAGAATTCTGTTCTAAATTCTACTTTGTCACTCATGCTAATGAATGTTTCTTGGGACTGGTTCACCCACTTCAGGAGATGTCCAGAACATTTCCAATTTAACCTCAAATTGCAACACTCAGGTCCCTTCATAATGCTGTCAAATATGATTTCTCTTCCAAATGATAAACTCCTTTGAGGTTAGGCATTGTTGTCTATTTTTTTCATGAACATGGTATGATTCCTGTTGGCACCAGACGCACAAGAGGGAGGTAGGGAGGTAGGGTGGCTCTTTATTCATACAGGTGAAGATAAGTCCTGGCGTATATCTGGAAGATGTTCCATTAGAATAATTACAGTTTCTCTGATAAAGGCTTTTTGCTCCTTTTGTGACTTCACTTTCCCTCACACTGCACATCAATATATTAGGAATGTTTTCTAGCATTATTATCATCAAAATATACCAGGCTCTGACAGCTATTACTACTTCTACCATTTCCATCTAGTCTAAGCCAGGACTCTCTCACTTTACTTATTACAATAATTGTCTGACTGACTTTTATTCCACTGATCCATCTATTTTTAACATTAAAGGCAAAATGATCTGTTAAAAATTTGAGCTGGATAGTGTTACTCCCTATTTTTCAGGCTCAATATCTTACATGACTTTCAAGTTCTTTCATAACAGAGTCCTTGGAAAGGACTGGGACTGAGGTACTCAAAACCAATAAGCTGAAAATATCTTTAAGTCAAGAAATGCAATAAATACACCTAACCCACCAAATATGGTAACCTAATAATACAATGCTAGTTTCTTACCCTCATCTGGCATGTGTGACTGGGAGCTTCATAAGACAGTTATTGTACCACATGTTGCTAGCCTGGAAAAGATCAAGACTTTAAATTCCAAGTACAGGTCCTAATGAATATGTCACTTTTCATCATAATGAAGTTTAGAAAATTGAAGTATTGTCAATTGGAAACTGTCATACTATAAGAAACTCTAAAGATGAAAGACAAAATTTTGAAAAGCAAACTCTCAGAAATAACAAAACATATGTGCTATATTGAAGGAATGTGGGCTAATGGAAAACAAGAAGAGCAAAACAAGGCATAGACCGAAGGTTCTCACCTGGCTGTGTAGCAATAATATGGTCTGATTTATGTAATGATGCATTTCTGAGTCTTTGTTTCCCTCCAGAATAAAAGTCTGGCTCCAGATCATCTTTTATAATTTTTACAGCCATAGAACTTATAATATATGAAAGCCACATGACTAAGCTATGATCCTTGGAATATATTTATAGATTAGTTTTCTCTTATATCAGTCACAAATTTGCAGTGAACAATTTACACTTGCTCATCAGTTCCATTGTCAAGCCCTGTGTTCATTGAGTAAACAGTGTTTTAATCTTGGGTATTGGGATAGATCTAACAGACTCACACAAGAGAGTCAAACCACTGGCTTTGGACAACTGCCATAATACCCTCACTAGTCTTTTCTTTTCGACTTCAGTACATCGCTATTTTTACTTGAAAGAATTAAAGACATTATAGCACAGCAACTCATATATACCAATGTTTACAACCAAAAAAACTTCAAGCTAAACCTTGAACATGGCTTGTATGTCCCTCAACAGATAACTGGGCAAAGACAATATGTTTTGTATACACAAGGAGTACTACTCTGCTATAAAGAAGGATAAACTGGAGCCCTTTGAGGGAAAATGGATTCATCTTGATATGCTAATTATAAGTGACATAACTCAGACACATAAACTTAAACATTTCTTGATTCTTCTTAGATGAGAAACAAATACAGAACACAATAAATTCTACTCAGAAACAGGGACATCAGTGTTTAGCAAAAGCGAAGGAGACTGATAGTTAGAGGGAGGGAAAAAGGGAAGGAAGGAAGGAAGAGGAAAGGTACAAGAAAAGAATTCAAATGTGTTCTATATGTATGCCAACTCCCCACAAAAATATAATCACACCAGAAGCAGGTACTAATAAGATGGTCGCCACTTTTAGATGCTTCTCAGGATTATGAGTATCATATCTACAATGATAATTTTAAGGATGATAGTGTGACTGCTACAGTTAATGTCTAAGAGTATAGGACAGGCATTATTCTAAGCACTTGTGTTTATTTTTATGTATAGAGAAGTAAAGTGACATAAAAATATCACAGAACCAGAGCTGGGCTTTGAATCTTAGCACTGAAGGTTTAGGGTCTGTATTCTTTTATTTATTTATTTATTTATTTATTTATTTATTTATGTATTTAACTGAAACACAAATGTCAATCAGACAGTTTCAAGACACATTAACCATACACATTCGATGAATTAATACATTGCAAACTGTTTTCATAACGTTTTGGTATTGTACAAGGTGCATACATGATATTATATTTACAGATATTATTTTAGCAGATATCTCTTATCAGTGAATTAAGAGTGTAGCTGCTTACTTATCTTATTTTTTTATACCTGAATTATATAAAAAATTCAATAATTGTTTACCTAGTGGATGACCGTAGTACTAGAAGCCAACATAATATCCTGTCCAACCACCATTAGTGCAGATCTTGCCTCTCATAGAATTATGTAGAAGCACAGCGTTATCTATCCCAACTGTACTGTCTATACACACACACCACGATTTTTTCTTTCCACACCCCTTCCTTTGTCTACACCTGTCAAAAGTGGGCACTCCATTGACATTCAACTAAGTTAGGTGCTTGAACTCGACACCACAATCGAACACAGTCCAGCATTCTACAACCATAGTGAGTTATTCAGAGAAATTGTCGACCACAGCCATATACAGCTCAGCTTAATATTATGGGCTCACGATGTATACTTCATTTTTATACTTTTCTGCTGGATGGTTAAGACCTAGGTAGATCAAGACTTATATATCAACACATGAACTTTATATTTCCTAAGTGGTCAGTGAAGTCCTCTCAGGGTTTATCTTGTAGTCCTGTACATTATTCTGTAGTTCCTTTGTCTGTGTCATCCATGTGGATGAGTCACGGCCAATGCTTGACCAGTTTTCTCTCTGTGAGAACTTGAGAGAAAGTTTTCTCTTCATGTTAGAGTCTGTGTTCTTAATCAGTAAATCAGTTTATGTGTCAAGCTATGATTGCTGTGTTTAAGAGATGTTGTCATTAACCTAAATTTACTTTCAGTTTTCTCTTTCTACTAGAAATTTATGTTATTGTTCAGATTCACTTCAGGAAAATTAACTGAAGTATCTGCATTACATGAAAAAAGTCCTTCACATTTCTATTATTCTTGATTTTTTGAGTCTTTTTTATTTATCTTCTGGTACTTTCAGTAATGATTCAGTAGAGAAGACATTCTCTTTGTAAAACAGAAACATGCTTAGCTGCCCTTTAGGTTGCATTTGCTAATCATACACCTCCAGCTTGCCTAGTAAATCATGGTTGAGTCTCAGTGGCAGATCCCTTGTGGGCACTTCAGCCACCTAAAGACACACTGTTCTCTGCGATGCCCAAGAACCTCCGGCTTTGTTCCCCTGCCCTGTGTTGGCGTTATGCTAGACCTCTGCTCTGGGTCCTCATCATGGAAAACTCTCACAGTAAGTGTGTGTCCCACTCTGTCAGGAAGTCTCTGATGAGTTCTAGATTTGCTAGTTCTTCTTATTGGATTATGACTACTCTAGTTTTCTTCTAATTTTTCCATTATCCCAAATAAACCTTTGGTCAATAACCTTCAGTTTCATCACTCTCCCTAGTGTTTCCTTCCCAGTCAAGTCATAAGTACAATGTATAGTTTTCCCATTTCATCCTCTTGTTCTTGATTTTTATGTTTTGTTTATCATCTCTTCCATTCAGTGATCTCAACTACTGGAATACCTATCATTTGTCACTGAAGAGGAACCCCGTCCCCTGTCCTTAATTTAAAACCTGATCCAAGAAATCACTATGTTTTTTAGTTCAAAGCCCAACAATCACATTAAGTACACATTAAAGAAACAGTTGGAGTGGAACAATTGCTTTTTATGGAAGGAAGGTTAATGTTTCATTTTAAAATGAATGCAATGCCTGACCTCTGTGCCCTTGCAATTTGATACACAACAGGAGTATGTTTCCATACAATTTTTTTTATTAAAAGTAAGTTATTTTAGGCTTCCATTTTCCGTTATGAAAAAAATAGGAGGAAAAATTTTGGCTTTCAGACTAAATTGCCGAGCATAAGTACTTTAAGGTAAATGTGAACTTTCAATGAGGCCTGACGTCCCCAGATATGGACAAGGACCAGAAGCCCTGCCATGGCCATCAGAACATCTTCTGATGTGCAGTGATAAGGACAGACAGATGTATCATCTTGTCTATTTTTGGCTGAAGAGGACAGAAAGAAGTCACATGTAAGCTGATGGTCTGTCCTTGCCTTGAACCAATCTTGCTCTAAAGGCAGATTAATTAATAAGGTCTTGGGAATGATTACTCTGCTAGAGAAACAATGAGGTCTGTGTGTGAGGCTTGGAGATGGGGTTTAGTGCAAAGCACTCTGGAAAATGAATATTCTTTGTAAAGCATTGATAGGCATTTTGAGCATCGATATAGGACATAGAAATGTTCAAGGTTCCTATGGCGGTTAAAATGGATAATTATTAACCTTTTTAATACTCACACCTGGTCCTGTATTTCAGACAGCAGACACTGACAACTGAAAGATTCCACTTTCATGGTCTGTACTTGCCTTCAAGATATTAAGTATGTTGAAGAAAAGGGTTTCTGCTAGCTTCTATATTGATAAGACAGTAATCAGTCTGAGTGGTTTTTTTTTGTGTGTTGTTGCTGTTTTGGTTTGAGTGTGTTAACGAAGTTGCTCTTTATAATTCAATCCATTTTGTCTTGGAGGCTGATAGGAGAAAACAACAATTTATCATACTATCTTTCCAGGAGTCCCAGTGAAAGACTTTTTCTTAATTAGCTGTAGATCAGAATCAACTAAGGTGTTTAACAATGCTGGACCTCAGTAGAATTTCTTGGCTGCAACTTTGGATCATTTTCTCTTTAAACCTGTAGTTAATCAGCTTCAGAATCACTAGTCTTTGATGCTTGGTTCAGTGTTTTGTACTCAGACAACATCTACTAGGACCCGACTCACGTAGAGCATATTTGAAAGAGAAGACAAAATGAAAATTGAACTCAACTGTGTGCCATTCCTTCACTTTAGCCCGGTTCTAAATTTCTTTGAAATTTGCTTCTCTTCAAATCTTTGTTTTAAAGTACAGATCTACCTGAAAGTAGTAGTAATCAATTACTGATAATAAACACTTAAACACTATTGGTGACTTTGCTTGTTTTCCTGTGTTTCTGTCTTCTGCTCAGACTGGTCTATTGACCTACTCCTTAAAAATACGGCCACATCCCAGTTTTCAGATTAATTGAAACGTTGCAGAGGAGGCATTTAATCAATCATATCTCAGGCAGCTCTTAGTCTGCAGCTGCTCAGGGCTGACCTATGAAAGGAGACAATGCTTTCTTTCTAATTACCTTAATTGAAGGCTGGTGACCGAGTTGCTGTTAAAGTGAGTGTTTTTCCGCAGCTGTGTATTTGTCCATATAGTGTAAGTTTAGGGAGGTTTGCAAAAACATATGGTCCTCAGGCTCCACCTCCTTCAGTGCTGATGCAGGATACTTGAGAGGGACTGAACAATTTACATGGACTTCTCAATTCACAGTTATTAAGTTTTGAGTCTCCAGTTTTGAGTTTTCTTTGTGTGTGCTAGATTTTATCAATACTACATAGTGATGGTGTAAACATCTTAGTGATCTTGCTAGGGGACATTTACATCACTGTAAAACTCACCCCATGCCTCACTGTAACTTTTCCTCTCCAGGCCTGGAAAGAGGAAGCCCATGATCTGCTTCCTGTCATACTTTTGCTTAAATTTTACATAGAGGAAATCATACAGCATATAGTTTTTCAATTGGTAAAAACTTTTGAGGTTCACCCACGGTATTTTGTACATTCCTATTGAGTAATATTCAGTGCAATAGAGGTACCCAACTTTCTTATCCACATACCCAGTGACCGATAGGTAGACTGTTTCCAGACCAGACTGTGACTGTTCTGAATAATTCCACTTCTGTGCCCATTCATGTACAAAGCTGGTGCTGGCGTACATGTTTAATTCTCTTAGGGCAAGTCTAGAGGTGAGATTCTGGGTCATAAATGTATGGAATGTTTATCTTTAAAGTAACTTTATAAAATGCCTATTTTCTAAAGTGGATATACAATTTTTCAATTATCCCAGCAACACACGAGTTCCAAATCCTCCATTCCTCCACTAAAATAGTATTGTCAGTCTTTTTTACTTTTAGCTCTTCTAGTGGGTGTACCGTGGCATCACTTTGTGTTTTTTAATTTGCATTCAACTAATGACTTGTAACATTAAAGATTTTATCACTTATTTTCCAGTTGAATATCTTTTTGATGAAATATCTTATAAACAGTTTTCCATTTGCTTTTGTTTGCCATCTCCTGAGAGAGATATGAAGTTATTTATAATATTTGAACAGAAGTCATTTAACATATATGAGATATGATTGAAACTGTAGTACAACTGCTTAAGCTTTCACAAAAATGTATTAGAGAAAAAGACACACTGTTATAGATCCTGTTCACCATATCCCGGCAACCTCTGAGCACATGTATACTGTTGTTCTTACCACATTCTGAAGCAGCTCTGGAAGTCCTCTTTTATGAATACCTGTAGGTGAACTGCTTCAAAGACCCGAAATGACTCAAACTGTTCATTTTTTCTGGCCACTTTGACACTGGGGAAGAGCCAGAATTCACCCCACATGAGATCCAGTGAATAAGATGGGTGGGGACACCGTGTAAAGTTTCCATAGGTCTGCTTCCCACAGAATGGCATGGGCAACGGCACTTACTGTACTTTTTATTGCACTTTTTAAAAACAATGACTCCCAGAACTGCTTCAATAAATGGTAAGAATCACAGGGTAAGTGTGTTGGGATTGAAGAGGAGCATTTTACAGTACTGTATGTTTAAATAATTTTTGTATTAGTACGTATTCACACAGTGATTATGGTCATTGTAGGGAATAGATGCACGTATCTTACACACCTCAAATCTTTTCTTCCAGTTCTGCTCTACTCCTCTTTTTGCCAATATCGGATTCATTAATCATGTCTTTATAAAGTTAATTATCATGCATACAGATTAACAGCCAGATCAATATTCAAAAACTTGTAAAACATATAATAGTAATACTAAATATAGACTTTTGGATACATTATTCGTGCTGGATTATAAAGCCTTTTTCTTTCCCTTTTTCCTTTATTTGCCTTTTATATTGCATCTTATTTATATAGTCAGTTTTTCACATAAATGAAACAATGCAATATTTAAGTTTGTGCCTGATTTACTTTCCTTAGCATTATGGTCCCAAGGAAGTATTTATTTTCCTAAAAATGACTCTAGTTTATCCTTCCAGGGCCCAGGAAGACAGCTCAGTAGAATAAGCGCTTTCCTGGCAAACATAGGGTCCTGAGTTCAGTCTCCAGTATAGCAAAAAAAAAAAGTTTATTCTTCCTTATGACAGGGTAGTATTCTGTTGTATGTAAATACAATTACTTTATTTTATGAATAACCCCAGAAAATTTCATAATCAAATAATGAGAATAATAATAGATATCACATTATATGCTGTCATCTTCAAACTAATTACTGAGAGTATAAGACATAGACCAAAAATAAATTTTATAATTTTTGTTCTTATATTAAATATATGATTCAGTTTGACTAAATTTTTGAGATGTGGATGGAATTTCTATCCATATCCATTGTTCCAGAATATTTCATGGAAATGACTATTGTTTCCTCATCAAAACAGTTGAATAATTTTTGTGTCTGAGACAGGGTCTGCCTCTGTGGACCAGGCTGGCCTTTGAGGCACTACATCAGCGGGGCTGGCCTCGACTTGCGGCCAGCCTCAGGCCTCAGCTTCCCAAGTGCTGGGATCGTGGGCATGCGCCAGCACACACAGCTGGGAAGCCGCTGAATGTCCTTCCCAGGTTTCCCCTCCCTTCTGTGCAACCTGGAGACCATTGGCAGTCATATGCACAACTTGGTGACTCTTCTGGTTTCAGTTTTCTGAGAAATCATATACGTCATTTTTTTCTTAAAGTGACAAGTATGTGTATAATTTTCTATCTTCTTTCCTTATTTTAAATTTTCCCAAATTCCATTTTATATCTATTTTTCACTTACTTGGTATGATCTGTTGTTTTATGAGTAATTGATCTGAGGTTTAAAATATACTTTTAAAATTATTATTGTTCTGTTTGAGACTATTATACCACCTCACGTAGGGTAGGAATTTTATAGCAATGTGCTTCCATTTACCTTTCCTGGTCTTTGATTTTATCATCTATTTCATTTTTATATTAAAAATTCAAAATAACATTGTTAATATTTTGCTTATATGTTTAATTATCTATTTAAGAATTTTCTAAATGTACTCGGTGCTGGGTCTGACTACTCAGTTTGGATTCCTGGTGATCCTTCTGTTTTCAGCCTCTCCAGTGCTGGGATGACAGGAATGTGCCACCATGCCCAGACTTGCTGGCCAGCTCAGGGTGCCCGGAGGCAAGGCTGGCCTGGCATGTGGTGCCAAGGATCGAACCCTGGCCCCTGTGCTTGCCTAAGAAGGTGCTTAGTCTGCTGAATTATCTCACTGGCCCTATTTAAAAAATTTAGATGAGGAAAATTACTTCTTCTAGTTATTAATATAATTATTATTATTGTCTTGGTGTAGATTCATATTTTCATCTAGATTGTTTTCTTTCTGCTTGAAATATTTTCTTTCACATTGTTCATGGAGCTAGTCTTTTGAGACAGATTCCACGATTTTGTTTGCAATGTTTTAAAAGTTTTCTTTTAATTAAAAAGTTCCCTGATATTGCATTTTATGTTGATATTGTATTATTCTCTCAACTCTTCAGATACATTACTTTATGCTTTTAGTTTTATACTTTCTGATGATATATTTGATGTAATTCTCTCCCTTTTTAAGTGTATTTGATTGTTGCAGTGTCTCACTACGCAGCTGGGACTTATAGTAATCCTGTTTTCAGCCTACCCAGCCTTGGGATTATAGGCGTGCACCACTACACCAAGACTCAGTGGCCAGCTCAGCTCACCTGGCACATTAGGTGGTGCTGGGGATCAGATCTCAGCCTCTGCCCTTGCCTAAGCAGGTGCTTGAGTCCACTGAACTATCTCAAACTATCTTGACGTCCCTTGATATAATTCTTACGTTTGTTCTTATAAAGTATTTATTGTCTATGATTAGTTTTAATACCTTCACTCTTGTAGTTTCTGATGATAACTTTGCTATAATTCTTATTTTGTTCTTGTAAGATATTTATTAACTGATTGGTTTTAAGTATATTTCCTAGTCAATGGTTTGATTATGATAGATTTTATCTGATTTTTGATTTTACTAATGTGATAGGAGTCTTTTGATCTTTTTAGATAAGGGAAGGCATAGAATTCTAAAATCAAATTTGCAAAATCATTTGTCATTATTCCCTCAAATTTCTAATATATATATATATATATATATATATATATATATATATATATATTAATCTGTAACTTCAATTAAATTTTCACTTGATTGCTTGATATTTCTATACAGGGAAATTCTGTTTTCTTGCAAATTAAATCTACTATTAAGATTTTTCATTTTGTTTAAGGCACTTTTCAATCATAGCGTTTCCTCTTTGTTTTTCGTTCCTGGCATTTCTAACTCTTAATTCATATTTTCTATTTGCTTATAAATGGTCACCATATCATCATTTACTTCTTTAGCACTTTTATGAATACTTTTGAGTCTTTGCGAAGTTGATATCCAGTCCACATCACAGACAATTATTCTTATATATCTTTTCTAATGTGTGAGTCACAGTTTTCTCTTTCTTTGAATATTGTGCCAGTTTTTATCCTCTGAGATAATCCTTCTGAGTTTTAATTCTAGTCAAGAACAGATGTGTTCACATATTTCAGGAGCTTAGGGCTGAGACAGTGATTGAGACTGGGTGTGGTCATACATGCCTGTAGTCCCAGTGCTTGGGAGGCTGAAAACAGGAGGATCACTATGAGGCTGACCTACATAGTGAGACCCTGTAGACCCTGTACTAAACACATTTTAAAAAAATGTAGTCTTTTTCTGGGATCCTTGGAAATGACTTGGTTATCTGTTCACTTTTTAAAACAATCCCAAACTTGGAAAAAAATGTGATATTCCAATTTAGTCATTTTTACTCATGTCTCCCTACTACTAATTTTACCCTAGCACAGATGTATCCCCATAGATTGTCCCCCAAATGTTGCCTAAAATGTAGATAAGGATTTGTCCCCCAGAATATAAATACAACTTCAGAGACTTGTGGAAACACTGTAAAATACCTACTCAATATCTTCTCAAGAGCTCCTGCATTTGAAACATTTTTCTTGTTTTTCCTTCTTTGTTTATCAAATATATATCACAATGAATATTATTAACATTCTTCTATGGAGATTTCAGACTTAGTTAAAAAGCACAAGGAAGCTAGAATGGAAAAATGGTCTTCGAGTGAATCCCTTTCATGTTTGCTAAAGACAAATGTACATTACTAAGTTCATGTAATAATTTTGATTACTACATTTGGTTGTTAAAATTTACTTTGTCATAAAGCCATTTGATGAAGGTTATAGCTTTCCAAGCCTAACCAAAAAATTGCTAATCATGTTTGTTTCAAGTTATTAAATTAGGGCCATTTATAAACACTTAGATCCCTAAGGCTTTCTGTGATAAGAGGAAGATACTTTCTGAACCTCCCGTTCTCTATAACAGTGGCTTGCAAATGTAGATAGCTGTTGCCTAAGTTTCATCATGTGTCCACATTCACTCAGGGTGCTGCTCCTGCCGGTCAGGTCCCTGCTTGCAGTTGGCTGGAGCCACAGATGCCCTGCCACATGAGCCCTGTTGGAAGAGGAAACTCATGCAGCTTTTAGTAACCTAATTCTGCAAGTGCTGTCCTGCTCTTTCCTCCTGTATTACTCATCAGAAGAAGAAAGATTTGTACTAATAGTGTTTGGACAGGATATCATGTCTGCATCTTGTATGAATAACCACTATGAAGGCAACAGTGTGCAATGGATTAATTATTGAAACTGACCTACTAATCGGTTTTGAAAGTGTCTCATTGCTATTTGTTTCTCAACAAAATTGATAGAAAAAAGAAGATGCCTCTAGCCCCACCAGTTCAAGGGGGAGTGGGCTGCAACAAGGGAGCGAGTGCCAGCAGGCAGGTTTCCTTGTGCAGATATCTTCCACAGGAGCATGAACAGAACCATATTGCCTAATCTTGCAGTGCACTTTTTCTGGATAAATGAGTTTAGGCTTTAGGCATTTTATGGTTCAGTCATTTTATGTGTTTAGGTCATGCTAATGAACTTAAAGCAGAAATCAGGAAAATTTCATATGACACCTTTGGAGAAAGTGAGAATGCTCTGCTACCACAGGTATATTTCCTAGAATTTTCCCAGATTTGTGGTAGATTCTTATTGAAACCTTTGCTTTCTCTAATGGCCATCAAATTAAAAAACCTAAGTGGGTGGATGCTCAGTTTATTGAATTATCTGTAAGATCTTGAGCAGTAGCATAATAAAAGCAGAAACATTTTACGTTGAGGAAACTTCTTTGACTTTCTAGAGTTTTCTCCGAAATTATAAATAGTTAAACATACAACAGTACAATACATCTAAGTATAAATGTGAAAATCTATCTTATAAAGTCAAATTATGCTCTTCTGGATAATACAGAATTTTTTCTTTGTAAGTCAGTAGTAGGAGATTTCTATGTTAAAGAAGATAATATATTAGGAGTGTCCTTTTGGAAGGTAAAAAAGGCCTAAGGCCTTTCCTATAGGTGGCATGGTATACATTAGTTTTTTTGTTTTGGGATCAAACTCAGCACTTTGAGCTTGCCAAGAAGGTGCTTAAGCCCCAGCCCCTAGATTTTTAAAAATATATTGGTCACATTTCTCAGATGATACCATAACTCTTGATATAAACTTACCAAATAGCACTGCTACATTTTTAAAAAGGTAACAATGTTTTAAGTAGCCCCTATCTCTTCAGTTATTTTGATGATTTAAAAATACAGTGTAAGTATAAGGTAAAAGTGTTCACTGAGCTCTTGTGGACTCTGTAGACCCCATATAACAGTGTCTGACACCTAGTATTCAGTGCATACTGGATATCAAAAAATGTGTCCAAGTAAGCATCCAGCACACAATAAAAGCTCAAAAAAAATTGACAACTGTGATTATATATTCAACAGGAAAACAGATTTTCGTAGGAGTCAGCAAGAGTTCTTTAACTGGAAAGAGTCAAACAGAAGTAACAGAACCATTTATCAGAAACAGGAACAGATTAACATAGGAAGTGATTTATTGATTTTCATGACCTTAAGTCATAAAATTTAATTGCTCTTTTAGAACTGATGAGTTAATAGGCCTAGTTCTGTTGGAGGACTGAAGAACATAACTATAATTTGAATATCTCTCCACGGGCTTCTCAGGATGAAGACAGACTCAGAGATCTTGAATCTTTTTTTTTTTTTTTTTTTTTTTCTGGAATGAGGGATTGAACTCAGGCCCTTGCTCTTGCTTATTCTACTGAGCTGTCGCCCCAGTCCAGGGATCTTGAATATTGACCTCTGTAATTTTACTTTGCTTCACTTTGTTTTGCTTCCTCTGGAATCAGTAGCTTAAAATTCTTTTTTATAAACCACACATTTCTAGGCTGGCCAGATAGTTCAGATGCAGGGGCCAGGGTTCAATCCCCACGTGCTGTGTGGGCCCCACCCCCAGGGCTTGCTGAGATAGCAATTAAGACTGGGTCCCATCACTTGGGAGGTTGAAAACAGGAGGATCACTGTGCGTGTGATCTATGTAGTGAGATCCTGTACACCCTGTACTAAATACAAAAAAAGAAAAAAACCCCACATACTTTCCTTCAAGGTAAGTTAAATATTGAAGTTCATTCATATTTTCTAAGCAACAATGGCATTATATCTACTATATATCAAAGTAGTTGATTGATTCAGTAAACTTTGAGAAGATATGATTAAATATGTAAACTATTATTTATCTAAATTACTGAAAAATTCCATTAGAGGATTATTTTAACAATAGTTTTGAATAGCAGAGTAGAAATACTGAGATTTTTAACCCCAGCTTCACCACTGGTGCTAACAGAGTTTGAGTAAGTTATTTATCCTTCCTACAATGTCGTGCCAGGTTAGCATGTATCATGCTCTAGCTCTTGCAATCTACATGAACATGATGGAATTTAAGGGCTTAACAGGGCATGTCATTAGAACAATACATATTATTTGTAAGTTTTAGTCTTGTGTTAATGGATAGATTCAGAGTGAAGCTTGTTCTGTCAGCACTTAAGCTGTTGACCTCAAATCTGTGCTATTTTTTTTAAACTGATAACTAAGAAAAGAAGCAGCCAAGCACATCTTGCACATTGACCTTTAGACTGCTATTCTGATATGTGCTTTCCTCACTTTGACCTTGTAGAGTAACAAGAACTGGCACCTCTTCCCAGAGTAACTCTCTCTGACAACCCTAGGATAGACTAACAATTAGACTCTTTTCATTTTTTTCTATTTAATATATTCTGAAAATTGCCAAATCTTACTGCTGTACTTTAATCAACCACCAATGGATATTACTGAATATGTACTTTAAGTATTTGACTTTGATTTTTCTGTGTAGCTCAATGTATATATTTCTTCCTATTTTTTGTGTGTTTAGTACAGGGTCCACAGGGTCTCACTGCACAGATTGGGCTCATAGTGATCCTCCTGTTTTCAGTCTCCCAAGTGCTGGAATTGCAGGCACACGCCACCGTGCCCTGTCTCAATCACTGTCTCAACGCACCTTTGGGGTGGTGCCATAATGGCATGCTGAAGATCGAACTCTGGTCCCTGAGTCTGCTTAAGCAGGAGCTTTAATCTGCTGAGCTATCTGGCGGGTTCCTCTTCCTATGTTTAATATTCCCAGATTTCTAGTATACAGTTTCATGCTTTTTATGTCACTAAAACCTGGCATTGATGTATTTGTAACTATTTTAACTGGACAGATTATGAGTGATATTTTGAAAAATGAATTCCATTCTTTTCTTGATTTTCCCTATTCAGCCACTGAATTTATTTCACTGTTCCTTGATGAATTATTGCAATTATTACTTGGCCATTTCTTGCCCCTGCCTTGAAAATGTGTTTTAAAACAGAATTGTAGTTGCACCCAGTTTCTCTTAGTATAAACATCTTGTATTCATATGTTTCATTTCTTAGAATTAGCAATCAATGTTGATATTTTATTGTTAATGAAATTCCATATCAGTTCTTTATTCAGATTTTCTTAGTATTTACCTGTGTACATTTTCTGTTCCAGAATACCTTATTACACAAACTTGCAATATCTCAGTGGATTCATCTTGCTGTGACAGTTTTAACATGTTTGTTGGTTTTGACAACCTTAACAGTTCTGAGGAGTACTGATGAACTATTTAGTAAAACATTCCTTAGCTAAAACTTGTCTGAGATGGTTTGCTCATGGTTAAAATTACAATATCTATTTGGTGGATTAAGAGAAAATGTCTTTCTCATCAATCGGATCAACATCCTTTATTACTGCTGATAAATATGGACCGTAACTATCTTCTTTTTCTATTTCTTTCTTAAGGAGCAGTTTTCTCACCTGAAAAAGCACTTGAACATTAGACATCTGTGCAAATGTACTGCATTCCTGATTAAGACCGTGTACTCTCAACCCTGTTCCCCACTATTTCATTCCATTTGCCATGCACTGGTGCTGATGAGGGTAAGCCTAGCAACCATCATCCCTGTGGTGAACTCAGTACCACTAGTCCACGGAGGAGCTGATGGGTGATAGTTGGGGTGAGGAGCATAAATTTAGTTCCTTGGAAGAGAGTCCTGCAAAAAATAAACAATGGTTAAGTTCTACGTATGTTGACTCTTAATCCTGGAAGTAATTCCTGTTCTGATATGGAGTAGACTACCAGACTACAAACTAATAGAGAATCTTAATATACAGATGGAAAGAAAGGCATATGTCAAAGAAAAATAGTCAACACTATTATGCACAAATGTGTTCTCTGCCCTAACACCTGAGAGTTCAATCTAGAGTACAGCAGCATGACTAATTTCATATCCCACGGGGAGGGGGGGCTTGATGGCACTTTCTGGGAGATGATTTTGTGGTTTCAGCTGCACACTTAGGGGAGAAATGGACTGGTACAGGTAGAGTCAAGAGACTGCACATCACTCATTCATTTATATCAGAGGAAACAATATAGAGTGATCTTTGCTTAAGGTGTAAAGAATCAGACTATGCCTAGAATTAGAATTTAGAACCTACAAGTGTCCTATTCTTTATTCATTTTAACCTTACCAGAGCTTTTGAAAAAGTTTTCAAAAAACATTTATATTTTCCATCATTCCTTAATCTTTTAATCATATTCATTTCTGCAGATGTTAGTCATATCTGTGTATATCTTTTACATACACAGCCAGTTAGATCTTGAGAGTTCTTAGGGGTGTTACACTACATATAATACATGTTGTGTATATTGGTAACTGATGAAACGTTTTTCCACCCATTCCATTTAAGGAAGGACTAACAACGTCTTCTATTTCTGTCTTAAATAAGATTTGCAACTTTATCATTTTCACTCTGTAAATCAAAATAGACTGCAGCAATCAAATGTCATGAACGTATGCTTTATTAAAATTGGTTTTCTTCAGAAGATTTTTATTAGCTTTTCATGGCTTTCCAACCCATAGTCTAATTGTTCTTTTAACACACTGTACTTCAGGTTTAAAATGTGACCTGCAACAAAATTGAGCACCAAATAAGAACTCACTTTCAATCAATATTTTAGAAAAGAAACACTTCTGGTTAACTCTAGGCACAATGGCAGAAGATAAGGTCTTAGTTTAACCAGAAATAACCTTGCTTGTCACCATAACAGAATACTGGAAGCTGAGTCACTTATGAAGAAAAGGAGTTTATTAAGCCCACTGTTCTAGCTGTATGAGTATCCCACTTTATATGTGCTCAGCTTCTTCTGAGACCTTGAAAAGGGTAAGAGGATGTTTGAGGAAGGAGCTTGTGAGAGATGATATGCCAGGCTCACACTAGGAAGACCTAGTCTCACCAGAACTCATCCAATCTCAAAGAATAGTCAGTCCTTTAGAGACATTAACTCATTCATGAGGGCAAGTATCTCACAATTCTGAACTTCTCTTAAGGTCCCAAACAACTCTCAATCTTAGTATCTTGGGAAACAAACTTCAATATGAGTTTTGGTGGGAAACAAATCATATTCAAGTCATAGAAAAATCATGATGTGCTTAAGATTATAAAGTCTGTAATTATTAGAGAACATCTCCTGAGAAGCAGGTATGCCAAGAAAGGGATGGCACTGTTGTCACTGACCATCAGCCAAGGACAATTTGTAATAGCACACCTCAGGGATGCAAATAGATGTGTGGCACACATGCATAACGAATGCATTTCATCAAGAGATTGCAGTGAATATAGAATGAGCACATAAGGAGACCAGGAAACTTGAAATGTTCACACATAACTTGCCACCTCTTAAAAAAAAACCAAAACAAAGCAAAAAATCCACAAACTCTCCAAAGAGTAATGGTGAGAAGTGAAGTGTTAGAGGCACTGAATAATGAAGGCTTTGTGATAACATCGCTTCACTAAACAAAATATGTCTTATGTCATCATCTTCACATATGAACATATCCAAGATTATGAAGAAAGCCCAAAATAACTTTCAGTTCTCAAGTGAGAAAAGAAGATGAAAAAAGGAGATGTATATTCATAACTCATCACTGTGTTGAGCAGACAAAGTTCACTCTGCCATGATTACTCTTGGATCCTCAGGATAGCTTTAGCACTGCGCTAAAAAGTCATTGCTGGGTGACTTGAGATGGAAGAATTTCAGCAAAGAATTCAAAAAGGGTAGAGTGTTGGAAATGTACAGTTTGCTTCAGAATATCATTATAGTTGAGGGTGTCAATTTTCATCTTTTCTTTCTCTCTCTTTTGTTCTTCCTCTGTCTCTTTCTTTCTTTCTTTCTTTTTATGCTGGGTATTGAATTCAGGACCTTGCATTTGCCAGTCAAGTGCTTATATTGCTGAGCTATATCCCTGGCCTAAGATGTCAATTTCTTAACTCTACAAATCAATGAAGAAATACAGTAGATTTGTCTTTTTTTTACCTTTGTCAGTTGTGCCAAGGACTAAGTTCTGAACCTAGCTTCAGGTAAGCAGAGGAGGTGGGTATTTTAGGGTCATGATCATTGGCAGTGAAGTCAATATGCAATCATTTCTCAGTAGGAGAAAATATGCAATCATTTCTCAGTAGGACAAAAAGAGGAAGAAGGCAGTTAGAAGAGAATATAAGGTTGTTTATGGAGCACAGCATAATAGAATTATAAGGTATAAAAGAAGCAAAGAAATACATAAAAAGGAAAAATGGAATGAGGTACCTATTTTAGTCTTAAAAACACTGTGGAAGATTGACACAAGTATTTCCACAATTTAACTAAGAAATTTTCATTTTATTGATAATAAAGCCAACAGAAGGTCAATGTCATGCACAGTTATTGTTCTATTTCATTATTAGAAATTGAAATCTTTTTTTAGTTCAACTCATTTTCATAGACCTCACCTTAAAATTTTACTTATGGCAAACCACTAAATTTACAATACAAGGCTTATAAATTGGCCTATTTCATTATTAAGTAGGAAGACAAGAAGCTTAATTGCTAGAATATTTTTTTTTCTACCAGATTGTTTCCCTGATAAAACACATCTAGAATTCACTTTATTAGAATTCCAAAAGATGTGTGGATGAAAATTTTCCTGTTTTGAATTTTCCTTGGTTGCAAGATACTAGCTAATTTCATCCTTTTGTTCCTTCTTAGTGAGTTACAGCTGTACAGGCCACATTATGTGAATTGAAAATATGTTTTAAAACTCATTGATTTACATGTTGTATTAGGAGAACAGGAAACTCAAATGACAACAGTCACTTCTTCATACTCTTTAAATTAAAATACTTGGGAAACCCTACACGATGTACCTGAAGCTGTTGAGTTTTCCATGTAGGATCCATTCTCAAAAAGTCTCCTTAGTTTATGTACATAGGTTGCCATCCCTAGCCTTTCAGATTCACATATCATTTTTTTCTCTAATGCAGAATGAGATTTTGGTAGTTCTCAGCATGTAACAATCACATATACTAGAGATTAAATCAATAAATCAGTCTGCTTTAATCTTCCTAAAAAGAGAAACTAACCAGTGACCAAGTATCCTATTCAAACCAAATATCAGTATATTCATATAAAAACTGGTAATAAAAATGTGTCATTTTAACTGGAGTATGAGTTTGGTTACTACAATAGAATGGAAGTTAACAATCTGTGTATGTACAGTTGAGGACTGATAGGGCAGCTGTAATCCATCAGGTCTTTCAGAGATTTATGTTTCTTCTCAGTTGTTTCCCCATCATCCTCTCTGCTATTATTCTCATCAGTAACATCCAAAATCTATGTTTCAGCCATTGGAAAGAGAAAAGGAATAAGACTCCTTTTTTTTTTTTTTTTTTTTTAAAACATGGACATTTTTACAAATCTGTCATTTCTCCTTATATGCCATTGATGATACCTTGGTTACAATGCCTCATTTTTCTTCATGAGAGACAGAAGAGTTTGTTCTTTTGCCTGGTTGGTTATGGCTTAATATTAGGAACTCTCTTTATATAATGGTAGAGGGTGGTGATGGATTTTGTGAGATAACTACCATTTTTCTGTCTTATATACTAGCTCTTTGGGTAAAAAGAAGGGTCAAGTAAAGTGGCTGAAGGAGAAAAGGTAGAATGTTAACTGGTGACACAGTAAAAATGATGTGGCTAGTCTTAGAATTACCTTTTAGTACTAGGTGAGAACAAGGTCACTATCCTAAAATAAACCTGATTGTACTTGCTATCTGTAAAAAGAGACCAGAGCTAATTGATCTCATTGTTCCTTTTTCATGGCTTGTGTATAATCTTTTTTTTTTTTTTTCCTTTTCTTTCCTTTTTTTGATCCTGGGGATTGAACTTATAACCTTGTGTTTGCCAGGCAGGCACTTATGCCACGGAGCTATCTCCCCAACACTGTATATCTTAAAATTGTTTTTTTCCAGGGGACATTTTAAAGAAACTCTGTGATCCCACAGGTCATTTGTGCCTTGGCTGATTGCCTGGTGTTACCTTTTCTAATTCCTTTACTTTTGTTTCCTTAGTCTTGTGATGATGGTGGTCCTAATTTACGCCCTCACTTCCTCTGTCATGTGATCATGGCCTAAGGCCTCATATTTTTATAAACTCCCTGTGTATTTTTTGTATGGACAAGAACACAGTTGAAAGTGAGAAGCTATACCTGAGGAAGCATGACAATAATCAGGGCACGTCACCTGTAAATCACAGTTGGAGTGGGAAATTAAGTAGGTCTCCTCCCCACTGAGAACCCCGAAGCACTGTAAATGTAGGGCCTCGAATACTGCCGGATTTAGCCAGAAATTCAATATTAAAATGGGTCACTTTGGTCATATAACAGCACTTGAGAGATAATAAAAATTAGTTAACAGGATTATCATAAATCTTGAGTTCAGCTTGGACACTTAGCTGCTATTTTCTTTTAAATCAGTTTGAAAGGAAAAGAAAGGAGACAATTATAACAGTTTTTTTTTTTTTTAATCAGAAGAAAATGTTAAGGTCATTTCACTCAAATTCCCCTCCAAAACAGAACTCTCTCCATTTTTCCAAAACATATATATTCTATTTTTTGTTTGATGGGAAATGCATACCTATTTGAGACAGACTATTATTCTATTGTTTACAGTGCTAAGCAATTGTCTTATTGTCTAGTGAGTTCTCTTCTGTTTTTTTGGTTCACAGTGACCTATCTGAATTATTTCAATTGGGCTTCATGGAGTGCCAGCAAGAATTGACTCAGTTACATTCTCCTTGATTCAGTTTCATTATCTAACACTAAAGTGTGGGTATGAATTCAGTTCCATCAGCTAAATCTCTATGGAGTTCTGTTGTAGGCAAAAGCCTGATCTCCAGTAGCTATGTGTCTTCCATGGTTGGCAAGACAATGTTTCGCTACAATAAAAACAAACAAATACAACTTTAGCACTTCTTGGCTTAAATCTGATAAAAATGTGTTTATGTCTCGTGTTATATATTATCTCAAGTTTGCTTTATGATGTTCTCAAGCTTAATGAAGACTTCCTAAGCTGCAAGATTGCTGGTGAAGGCAGAAGTGGAAAGGAATGTTCAGCTAGAACACTTCTCTTAATATCTGTCAGCCAAGAGAGACCACAGTGTACTTTTATAAAGCAGTGGCTAAGCCCCATCTTAGAGAAAGGAAGTGCAGCATCACCACACATCTGAAAGGAGGTACTCAGAAGTCTTAATTCACCAAAAATACTATAGAAAAATGGTATTTGCTCAAAAATGATAACTTCTGTTCTCATGTGCACAGCACAATCACTTCCTCTCAAAAGAGACAACCTTAAGTTATAATCCAAACACAGCATATATTCCATATACCACACACTCTACATAATAAACACTAGAGGGTGCGGATGTAGCTTAGTGGTAGAGCACTTGCCAAGTATGTGTGAGACTCTAGGTTCAATCCCCAGCACCCAAAACGAAACACCAATATAATAAACAGCAGTCTATATATCACTGTATCTTGTCTGATATACTATTTTTTGTTTTGAAGCATGTAAATTAAAAATGTAAGTTAACTTTCCATAGTCAAATATACACTGGCCAAGTTAGAATAGGATAACTTCGACAAGTATTCCAGTTTGAAAAAACGAGTAAACAAAAGCTATGTAGAAGACAGTAGTCTGGCTCAGAGCACCTCTGCTTTTTTAGAGAATCATGGTCAGGTTACCTTTAGGTTGGAAAAATTCCTTGCCCACACCCTGACTATAATACCCAGGAAGAGCTCCTTAGTGCATTGTTTTTTCTGGCTCTCTGAGAGATTCTATGGTGTAATCCTTTGCAGAACATCTGAAAAATGAGTGTTGAGGACTATGACTCTCTTTTTTAAGCCTGAGAAAAATTTTAAAGCCACTTTCTGTTTACAGATGGTTGACAGATTAAGGGTTGATTTAAGCATTGATCAAAACCATCCTGTTTTAATCCACACTGGTTATTTGAAATGGCAGCAAAACTGTGAACAGTTTGTGGGTGTCTTATGTATTTGATTCCAACCGGCACATTGTGTTAGCAATCCCACCCACAGTTCTTTGTAAAACATAGCTTTTAAGACAGTTATATATACTGAGTCCACATATCCCTAAATCTTACTTCACTGCAGACACTTTGAGCCCACTGAGCTTGGAAGAAGGCCATACATTGAGTTCCATTTCTGGGATGTGCACCTTGAGTTAGGTCTTGTTCCAGGACACCTTAATCCAGTTACAGATACATATTTATACTAGTGGAATATACATGTTCTTAATTTGATCACTTCTATAAGAATAAGTTTTATGACCTATTGTGACTTTTGTTGCTCAATGACTATGAATTTTATCTTTCACTGTTGAGGCTGGAGAGCAGCTGTCTATGTTGCTGAACTCAAGGGCTCTTTTGCTTTCTTTTTAAGTTTTTATTTCAAGTCAGCTATTTTTTTCTGACAAAATATAGTGAATATCAACTTACTTACACCACAAATATCATTTCTCTTATCCCCTCTCTGGTAATATTGACTTCATGGTATATATGACCTTCCTATCAATTTATTATAGGTAATAATTTCATCAAATGTTTTTCCCAACTGTTTAAATAATAATATATTTCCCCAACTTCATTCCTATTTGCTTATCTAATACCATACAGTGCAATACATATATACTAAACAACTACCCTGTTTTCTTGAGCAGATGTCTATAAAATCTTGGTTAATGTTTTCTCATTGCTGAGAAAAAATAATTGATTTCCAGAATTAAGGAAGGAAATGTTTATTTTACTCACATTTTGTGGAGGTTTCAGTCTGTACTCAGCTGGCTCCAAGACAGAGTGGCAGAAGATAAGAGTTCATGGTTGTGAAAAACAGCAAAAGAAACAAGAGCAAAGGGGAGGAGCACCAGCGAGCAAACCTCTTTCCCTCTCTCATACTGTACCCACTCTAGGGTGGGTGTAGCACTCAGCCCTCTAATCCCAATATTGGACCTTGAGTCAATTAGAAAACTCTAGAAGCCTCTCCCATGACTGCATGAAGCTGTGGGTGGCATCTAGACACTAACTGTAGCATTCTGCCCTTGGCCCACCCAAAGATTCGTTCATATCCTTTTATGAAAAAGGCATTTTATTCCATCTCTAAGAGTTCTCAAAGTCCTAATAGTTTCAATATTGCTAAAAAGTCCAAGTCCCATGTCTACCATGAGGCATAAGTCAACTCTTAGCTTTGAACCCCTGTACAAATGAAAGTTAAACATTTGTAACATTCAGTGGCACAAGATACACATTACTATTCCAAAAGGTACAAACAATGGGACAAAAGCTAAGTCCAAAATCTAGCAGGAGAAACATAAAGTCTTGGAGCTCCACATTCAACATCTGAGGAAATCATGGTAAACTGTGCACTCTATGTGGCTCCTCCTCTGGAGCACTTCTAGCAGTTTGTAACTACATGGCTTCTCTCTTGGGTCCCCTTTACTCCTTTCTTGAATTTTTCCCTTACTTGATCCATGTTCCTGGCTTTTCCAAAATCTGGGGTCTCCAAAATACCTGTGGGTTCACTCTCACAGCTTCACACACACTGCCTCTTAGGGGCACACTAACTGTAATCCCCGGCCTTCTGAAATCCAGGTGGAAGCATTTTTGACCCCCAAACTCTTGTGTACTACATGCGTTCCAAATCCAGTACCCTATGGATGATGCCAAGGTCTGCTGGAAGCTGGAATAGTAGGTCGGCTTTTCTCTCTGTTGGCTATAGGGTTTGGATCCCTGGGCACAGTGCATCTGATTCTAAGGAGCAATTTCTCTGTGTTGCCACCCTTCTGGAGCCTAGTCAGGCCACTGTCATTCCAGAACATGGTGTTCTTTGGCTTTCTTATCAAAGCAAAGTATTTCACCTGTGCAATTTTGAGGCTGCAAAGAGTGGAATCTTGGTCCTAATTTTGATGTTCTCAGGTAATTTTTTTCTACTCTCATATTCCTTTTCAGCAATAAATATCTCCCCACCTTTATCTTTGCAGTTCACAGCTTTATTGGTACTTCCTTTCTGACCAAACTCACAACATTTTAAATCATCTTGCTGGAGTCTTTCTTCTCGATTCTCAACATAAGTATGACTAAAATCCCCCAACAATAGCATTGATACTGCTTCAACATTTGACTGCTTTGAAATTTTTTGGGCTAGATTAACCTGTCTGCCCCTTTGAGCTTAGTCTCAGGCCAACTCTCTGGGAATGAACAAAATGCAGACAAATTTTTTTGCCAAACCACAGTACACATTATCTGGAGTGCAACAACAAGTGTAGTTCTTCTCAGCAGAAACTTCCTGGGCACAGTCTTTGCCAGCAGGATTTCTATAAGCATTCCAGTCTTCTGAGTTCTGACCAGCATCTCCCATGCAGAAGAGCCTAAGATGATTCAGTTCTATGCTTTCAGGCAACATCACAAAGCATTTGAAGCTCTTCCCACAAGCCAGTCCCAAAATTCTTGAATCACATGGTCAAATATATTCACAGAAATAACTCCACTTCTTGATACCAAATTCTGTGCTGGTTACTTTTCTGTCATTATGGAAGCAAAAAGCTGATGCCCAAAATGAAGGAAGGACAGGTTTACTTTGCCTAGCTTGCAGAAGTTTCAATCTGTACATGGCTGGCTCCAAGGCAGAGTGGCACATGGGAGAGGGCAACACTTCGTGGTAGCAGAAAAACCAGCAAAAGCACTAAGAGCGAAAGGGAGGAGCACCAGAGAAGAAACCTATTTCCTTCTCTTAATGTATGCAAGCTACCTACCCAGGCTGGGTATAGCACTCACCTCCATAATCCCCACATTGGATAATGATTAAATAAAACAAACCTTTAGAAACCTGCCCTATGACTGCACGAGGCTTGGGGAGGACATACAAATACAAATTATAATAATAAATCGTGCTGTTCTAGGTAATTCTCTGGTAAGGGGGACCTACAAAATTATAGTAGTATAAACAATAACAGTTCATTTATTATTCACAATATTTGTACACTGGGTTACAGAGATTACATGAGAGTGTCCTCACTTCAGAATATAATTGAGGAAGGCTTAATAGTTTGAATATCACTCAGTAACAAGGCAGGAGGAAGGGAATTTTATAGGCTATTGTTCATAAATAAAATGTCAGTTATGACCTAGGGAAATGGCTCAGTAGAATAAGCGCTTGCCTGGCAAGCACAAGGCCTGAGTTCAATCTCTGGTTCTACCAAAAAGAATAAAAAATAAAAATGTCAGTTATATTCGTATTTCATTGGTAAACAAGTCACATGACCAAGCATAAAGAAATACAATATGACTATCAGTATACGCTTAGGAAAATATAAATTTTAATAATCAGTATTCAGCATGATCCTGTTCCTTTTAATTTTTGTAAAAAGTTGATGAATTGTTTGAAATCCAGAAATCTGAGGCTTTGAATATGCTAGTTTTATCACAAATAACCTCTGAATATTATTTAACTATTCAAATGTTTGCCTTGATAGTATGTCAATCAACTAATTATGATCAAATACTTATATAATATCTGATAAATTCTGAAATAAAGAAAAAATAAGTCTTTTGTAAAATAGTTCAAAAATTCTTCCTCACTATTAGAAGTAGAATGCATTTTAGTTTTCAGATGAAAACATTCATGATTCCTACCATTTCATGAAGTCTTTGATCGATTAGAGTATGCTTCTAATTTTTCCTTTATTTGAATATGACTTATGCATTGTTAAGATTCAATTTAAGGGCCTTAGGGTTTTATTAATAGCCTAAAACAAAATACTACATTCTTTTAAAGGAATCATAATGCCCACTAGTGTACCAAGTACCTAAGGATGGAGATATATTTTTATCCACAACAAACACTAATTATTTTTAATTATATGGTTTAATTTCATTAAATTCCAATTTATATTCACTAAAAGCAAGGAAGAAATAATTGCAGCAACTAGACACAAACATTCTATATGATTGCTTATTTTAGTTTACTGTTAAGTAAACTAAAACACGGCACCCCATAAGAGGCACCAAATGGGTGCACAGTGCTTTTGTTTTTTGGAAACTGTTTTGCATAATTAATAAGAACAACCAAGCACATATAGGATACTTTGGGGTATATGAGAATAGTTGTACTTATTATTTTATTCTTATTTTAGTGTTAACAGAAATGTTTCAGAAGGAAATGGTGGATGGTGAAATAGCAATGCTTCTCTGCATACAGAATACTTTCTTTATAAAACCAGGCTTTTTTTGTTTATCTCTTCACACAATTCCCACAGACATTCTTAAAGTTTGAAAGAGGGATTAGAGTGGCCACATGTCATAGAGTTAAAAGGAATCTCAAAACTCCTACAGTCACTGTCCCACCAAGATACCTGCACCACCTATCCTCCAGTTTCCTTTCTTGCATGCATCTTTTCTCTTAAACACAACCTGCACCTTACTGCTGAATCAGTCTTTCTGAAAATCCTTCTTTGTCAGACTAAGACACAAATCACTTTGATTCCCAGTTGTTCATATGACAAAATCCAGAGGTTTTGTGGTAACATTCAAGATTCTTTCCAGTCTTTACAATAATTTCCTGGTACTTCCAAGAGAACAGCTATTCTCCTTTCTCATTTTCTGTGTGAAATGTTCTCCCTGCTGTAGCAATCAGAAGCATGGTAGGTGACTACCCAAAAAAGTCCCCCATGGATTGAGTTCCATCCTTACAATTTAGTGTTAGAGCTTTTTATTCTTGTCTCTCCAATAACTTCTACATGTATACACTGAGTTTTTACAAAGGAGTGCAATTATCAAGTAATTTTGACTTAATGAGCCAAAAATACTTATTGAAAATTTCTCATTTCTCACAAGACCAAGATTTTAGTTAAGTACTTAAGTATTGACTTATGGTCAATAAAATAACCTCTCTCTCTTTCCTGCAAATTCATAAATTAGTTACATAATCAGACATTTATTTCAGTTTTTCATTCTCTGAAACCAGAAATGCCTTTTAATAAGGCTTTTTCTGGCTCATTTCCACATGACAACAAGAAAAGCTTACTTCAATGTTTCTTCAGTAATTTTACTTCTTAATTGGGTAATACCAAACTTGTCATTTGTCAGTGTGAGTTAGAATGTGTTTTGATATTTTTAAGACATAGTTTAAGCTTCCCTAGCCACTAATTCAACAGATCAGAGAAAGAGCAAATATTTACTTTTAGAGAAATTTCATTTGCAGTTGTGGTGGGATCTTAGCTGGTGAAAACTACTGCTTTGATCGTTGGTGATGCCTATGTTTCACATGGAGTAAATATACCGAATTAGCCCTGAAAATTTATTATAAATTTCAACTTCCAGTTTTATATAATAGCTTTAGGTCAAAATTATTAATAGCTCTAGGACTCCCTCCTCCATGAGACATGAATCTGTCTTATCACCATTATTCTACACCTCTTTACAATGAGCTTCATAAACCACATGAACTAGAAGCATCCAACGGTTTTGTAAACATGTAAATTATTTGTTTGACTTATTTATTTTCATTTACCACTTATGATACTTTTCTCATTGCTGAGACAAATTGTCCGATGCTCAAAGTTAATGGAAGAAATGCTTAGTTGGCTCACGGTCTGTAGAGGTTTCAGTCCACAGTAGGCTTGCTCCAAGGCAGAGTGTATGGCAGACAGGAATCACAGAGGAAAAAAGTTCATGGTGACCTTAGGAGGGAGACTTGTCCGGGTCACCTGAACAAGTGGCTTCTTTCTCTCAGTTCAGCGGGACTGCCCCAGGAGGTGGGGGATATAGCAAGGATGTGGCCCATCTCACTCCCTCTGGTAACGTGTTGGCCTGTACTTAGTCTTTGTGTGTCCCATCTCAGTGCTGTTTAAGTTATATAAGTTACTTCTTTATTTAATCTGCAATTCTACTACAACAATAACTTTATCTGGCATATTTTCTCTCACCAAGGGCATTCCCATTGTCCTGTGAGCTGTCCTTTCAGGCCCTATTTGTGATCTTTTGCTTTACTTTTTCAGAAATGGGGGAGATGCCTGACTTGCCTCTTCTGCTCCTTTGTTTTTTTTTTTTTTTCATTTTACTAAAATACAAATGTCAATCAGACAGTTTCAAAACACCTTAACCATACAGAGTCGATGAATTAATGCATTGCAAGCTGTTTTCATAACGTTTTGGTATTGTACAAGGTGCATACATGATATTATATTTACAGGTTTTTTTATAGCTGAATTATATCAAAAATTCAATAATTATTTACCTAGTGGATGACCATAGCACTAAAAGCAGACATAATATCCTGTCCAACCACCATTAGTGCAGATCTTGCCTATCATAGAATTATGTAGAAGCACAGC
>PVKA01027380.1:0-30611 GCA_004027165.1 Ctenomys sociabilis
AATGTATGAAAAAATGCTCCACATCACCAACCATCTGTGAAATGCAAGTTAAAACAACACTAAGATACCATCTCACTCCAGAAAGAATGACTATCATAAACAAATCAACCAAAAAATGTTGGAGAGAATGTGGGGAAAGGGGAACCTTTCTCCACTGCTGGTGAGAAAGTAGACTGGTGCAACCATTGTGAAGATCAGTGTGGAGACTCCTCACAAAACTAAGACTGGAAATCCCATTCAAGCCAGCTATACCCCTACCAGAAATTTTCCCAGAGGAACTGAAAACATCATATCATAGTGATATATGTGTACCTATATTTATAGCACCACAATTTGTGATAGCCAAATCTTGGAAACAACCAAGATTCCCGTCACATGAGGAATGGTTGAAAAAGATGTAATATTTTTATACAATGGAGAATTACTCAGCTGTAAAGAATGATAAGCTTGAAGCACTTATATTTAAGTGGATGCCACTTGAACATATACTTATAAGCAAAATAAAGCAGACCCACATGTGCAAATATAGTATAGTCTCCCTAGTATAACTCAAAAGAAGAATTGCAAATAGAAATGTGTAACACAATTAAAAGGAAAGCAAGAACTTGAGGATTGAACAATGAGGAGAGGGCAAGGAGGAACACTGAGAAACATGACAGAGGCAAGACCATTCACTTATACATACTAGATGTTTAAGACAATGATCCTGAGAAACATCAGGAGCTTTTTCAACTAGCAATTAAGTGGTAGGATTCTCACCCTGACTAACTGTGCATGCTGATACCTGTGAACCAAGCAACTGCAGTGAATTTAACAAAGGGTAATAGAAGGGTCACACTTCAAATGCCTGTCATTCTGGTCTTCTAAATATGTACTTCTTGTCATGACATACCAACTATTACTATACTATCTTTCAAATAAAATTTTTAAAGGGTAATAAACTAAAAATAAGATAAAAAAGTCACAAAATTGTCCTGCTACAATGCTGTATATGGATAGATTTCTAAATATATGTGTAAATATATGTGTTAATCCCTACATTTTTTAAAATTTTTTTTTCTTCATATTCTATACAAACTTAGAGTTTAGGATCTCAATACTTGATGGAAAATACATGTTCCATGTCATGCCAAAAAAAAAGAGAAAAGTTAAATTGTCATTTGCAGATGACATACTTTACTTAGAAGACCCAAAAAACTCCACCAAGAAGCTACTAGAATCGATACACAAATTCAGTAGTATAGCAGGATACAAAGTCAATACTCAAAAGTCAGTAGCATTCCTCTACACAGATAACAAACACCCTGAGAGGGAAATCGTAGAAATTGTTGTATGTTATGGGTCAGTGTGGAAAGAAACAAGAAGACCTGATGAATGTAGCTTCAGAGGTCTCACTGAGATTAGTCTCTCTCCAAGTGAGCACAGAGCCTCAGAAGCATCTCACATTTATTAAGGAGTAAAGGCAGGCTAAGGAATGTGCATAATTACTTAAATGAATACAAACTGCTATCTCTACTGACTTCCACCATTTGCCTTAGGTTCACACAAATGCTAGCAGACAACATACCCAGCAAGGGATCAAAGAACAGGGCGCCTGCAGGAGAAGCTGTTATCTGGAGTCCCATTTCCAGGGAAATTCAAACAGACAGCAGTCCTCCTTGTGCTCTGCTATTGTTCTCTACTCTCTCTGGACATTAGGCTTTTATCTCAAATCTATATTTCTATAACTCATCACCCTTTTTTTTTAAATAAAACACTCCAACACAGATCAGCAGTCCACAATAGTAATGGGTTATCCACAGAAGTTGTTGACTTGAATCATTCACAGCTCAGCATATTATTATGGCTTTATTTTATATACCTCGTTTTTATACTTTTCTGCTAGATGGTTAAGACCAAGATAAAGCAAGACCCATATAAGAAGAAATATAACTTTTGTATCTGATGAGGTTAGTCAAGTTCCCTCAGGATTTATCCTTTAACCTTATACCTCCTTTTGTAGATCCTTTGTCAGTGTCAACCATGTGGATGAGTCACAGCCATTGCTTGACCAATTTGCTTCCTGTGGAAGCCTGAGAAACTATTTTCTCTCCATGTGACTCTCCTTAGGCACACTATACATCATTGATCATATTTCTCTGTGGCTCCATAATTTCCTTGATTAGAAAATTTGGGGCACTACTGTGTTACATGATGTTACAGTACAAGCTCTCCTATGTCCTGAGTCTTCACTGACCTTGAAAGGCTAGGGCCAAAACGTTGGCTGACCTTGCAGTCTTTCTTTTTCTCCAATTTTTGATCTGCAAACTTAGGTTGTTAACCCTCCAGAAGAGAAGCTTATTATTACCCTGCAACATATGCAGTTCGGTTTATCCACATTATTTGTCTAAATATCAGACATCATAGGCATAATATGGAACAGGCATTTTCCATCAAGTACTGAGATATTAAATTCTAAGTCCTTACAGAATATGAAGAAAAAAATTTTTAAAATAAGAATACATATATTCCTATTTTTAAATATATATATTTACATAGATATTGAGAAACTCCTTTTTGTTTTTATGCTGAAAGTTTTTGCAGCATCAGTGCAAGGTCTGCAGATTTTTGGTCCAAGGCTTGTTGCTGGACTCATCCTCGTTGCCAGGCTAAGAAGGATATACAAACAGTACAGAGACAACATAGATAAATCACTACTACACATCCAATAAACCATGGAGTAACGTGAAAAGGATTAAGGTTTTCAATGCCATTTGAGACGCTTTGTAACAGATCAGTGCCTGATAATTGTTTTACAAAAGTATTATCAATATGTTGCTGAAGAGACAGGATCTCAGAGGTAATATTACCACGATACAATAAATGTCTTTTCACATTTTCCCATGGGAAATGAGTTTGATCCCATGGAATTGGAGTTACACAGAATGAAGAGGTACACTTTAAAGGAAGTTGACCTTGTAGATTAACAACTTGATCTCCTAGCATAACAACAGCTTGCTCCAAATCATTTATCTTAGTATTTAACTCTGAATCTGTGTCCTTGAGAAGTCCATAACTGTTCTGAGTTCTTGTGCCACTGCTGCACAAAATGAACAGTTTGTACACCTTGGCGCAATGCTACTCTGGCTGTAGCAGCTGTGGCTGTGACGGCTATGATTCCTAGAATTACGGCTATCACGAGTTCAATCATTCTTTTAGTTCTCTTCTTTAACCTCCAACAATTGTTGGAACAATATCATGGAAGGGGAGTCTTGCAATGGGCGATGCAGTTGTATAGGAAGCCAAATTCTGGTCCTTGCCCTGAGAATATAAATGCTATCCCTGGAAAACTTAAAGCTAATAGAAGAATTTAGACATGTATATAATGAACAATTTTGACATGTAATGATATAGTTAGAAAGGTTCCAGTAACTAGGTCCTGTAAGCAACAGGTAAGAAGGTGAACATATATCCTTTTAAATTTTAGGAGTAATTTATAGGAGGATTGATTCCTCCATATAAACCCTTTCCATGCTGACATATGATCTAATGAGGTAATCAGTTTCCAAAGACGATGTTGAATTGGTCCCCCAGAAATGTGAAGGACATTACAGGACATTCCTCCTCCATGCCACATTATTGTATCATTGGCATTTTTAATGGTAGTATAAATCTCATCACTGCCATTCCATTTCCATCTTAACTCCTTCCCTTCCACTGTCTGGGCAGAGCCATAAGGGCTCCAATCTATGACGCTTCCATAGGAAGTATTAACCAGCACCCGGGCTGCATCTCCTCTACAGACTTCCCAATCACTGAGATAAGCAACATTGGTATTCGACAGGGCGGCAGATCTGGTGGTGGAAATGCTCCATCAGAGCATTTTTTCCTTAGAGAAGAAAAAGTCCCTTTTTTACTCCTTTACCCCCAGTATTATTATTTATTATAGATAGCCAGACTTGTGTGCTTGCTTTTAAGCAATGAGCTCCATTCCCAATACAAATAGGCCAGCCTTCTACTCCAATTTCATAAAATGGAATTATGGTTTCTTGTTCTGTTGGCACTGCTGGTCCCCGGGCATCCTAAGGGCCAAGTAGCCAGGAGCTTTCATTAACATATTTGGGTATAGTAGCATCCCACCAGTGACCTCCTCTATTGAGTGGTGGATATGGAATGTAAGCCTAATAAATAAAATTACCTTCAACACTTACCAGTAGTGACAACAAAGCCACCATAGCAAGAAACAAGATACTATTTTTCTCTCAAAATAATTGTTTTTGCTCATTTTCTAGGTTTTGTCAAGTTGGCACCCAAATCACTTCTCCAATATTTCTTTTTTCCAATGAGTCTGCAGCAGGTCTGTCAGTTATTTTTTGAAAATTTAATATAAATAAAACCTTTTGCACCATTAACCAAAGTATATTCATATCCATTCCCATACTATTTCCCCCCCCCTTTTTGTTTCATAAGCATTTTTAAGCTTTTATTAGCTCATTTTTAATTACCCATTGATATAAGTCCCTATAGAATGTAACAGACAAGTTACACATTTTTATAGACATTTAGAAATCAAAACCATATAGAACACTGTAGTAAGACAATCCTGATGACATTTTTATGTACTTTAAATATTTTTTGTTTTGCTTTTGTTGTAGGCAGCGGAGTTAGATAAAAATATTTTTAGGCAGTCAGGCAGGGCCAGGGTCTCAAAAGAAATAATACAGGAAAAAAGATGCCAGCACCTCAGGGAATGATGGAGGCTCCTGCTGTGAACCAGACCTACAGGGCAAACAAATGCTAAAAGAGTAACACCAGGGATTAATATTCTAAATAGATAGCGATCACCTGAAAAGACCCAAGTGAGTCACTAGCCCAACCCCCTAGGGGAAGAGACCCTGTCCCCTATTCATGCCCGCCCGCTTACTACGTGACTTGCTTCCCCATTTGGTCCTGGGCCTAATCAACTTTACCAGAGCCGTGGTGCTTGTAATCCCATTGGTTGACCGTAGTTTTGTCCCACCCCACATCCACCTAAGCTAGACCCCTTCTCTACCTTAGTTCCGCATGGTTTTACCCTGTGAAAGTCCCTAAAAGAGACAACTTCCCGGGGCAACCCACTTAGGGCCCCCTTCTGTCCCTTTCGGACAAAAGCTTTTCTATCCAATAAAGTTTTTCCTCAACCTCCGTTTGTTCCTAAAATTCATTCTTCGGTTTTAGAGAACACGAACTCATCAAGGTCAGGTTGGAAGTTTTATTTCCCTGTATCACTTTGACATAACATTTTTAACCAATCATCTCTACTTATTGAAAGTGTCTCCTAAGAGACTATTGAGATTATTGAGAGCTCCTCATTAATGAATAAAGAGGTTGGCCACACCTCTTATTCATCAATTGGACTCCTCTCTTAATTTTTTCCACTCTAGATAATTTTTGTTCAATTAGCTTAACCTTATGATGTATTCTGTATAAATCAATTTTAATATTACTCTGACTTGTGGTAATTCAGGAAAAAGCATGCTTTCCATTCTATATCTCAAATTATATTTAGAACAAATCATCAAAAAAAGAAAAAAAAAAAGGAACAGCTGTTCATTGAAAGACACACAAACACAAAAGCACACAAACTCATAAATCCCTTAAAAAAACAAGATTGCTGGGGCCAGAGAGACAGCTCAGTGGAATAAGCACTCCCCTGGCAAGTGCAAGGGCTGGAGTTCAATCCTTGGTTCCACCGGAAAAAAAAAAAAAAAAATCAAGAGTACACTCAAATATTTGGCCAAGTTAAATTATAGCAATTGCATTACAAGCCTTAGGAATTTTGTAAGTAGACTAGTCAGATTTTGTTATTTGTCAATTATTAAAGATCTCTTTTTATAAAAATTTGGAAGGAATGAAATTTTTTATCTATAATTGATGTGTATATTTTGTATTTTTTGTCAATACTGAAAAAATTTAACTTAATTGTTTTTTACATATTTTGTCACCTATTTAGACCTCATATTTTCATTTGGTCAGTTCCTTGAATAGAGCCCAGGCTGGATCTAGCCTGGTCGCTGTTAACTTCTTTAGATCTGGCTGCATAGTACAGCCTGACAGTACACTCTGGTACCCAAATAGGTCGGTTACCATTCTCTGGAAAAACACAAGCACAGCCTTTGCCCCAGGTTAGTTGTGGACTGAGTTCCTTCCATATGAAGATCTCTCCAAAGGACCCTTCTTAGCCTTTTTTTTCTTACCTGGTTTGTCATTCTATTGCTGTAAAAGTATAAAAATTTAACAGTAGATACTGACAAGTGCAATTGGCAGGATTGACTCCCCTTTGCTTTAACAGGATTTTGATCATACAGTGGCCTTTGGAGGCCAGCACTAGGCCTTTTATTATTTAAATGGTGTGCCAAAATCAAGTGACTGATTAAACCCATGACTTTCACACATTATTTTAAAGTTTTACATTTGTTTGTAAAATATCAAAGATTTCTTTTTTTAATGTTATTTTTAATTTAGGACAGTAAAAGAAGCAAACAAAGTTAACTAGAAATTAAAAGAATTTAAGTAATCTTTTAAAATACCTTGGGGCAATTAATTGCCTTATATCTTTGGAGCTTCCCCACCTAGAGGCCACCCATAATTACATTTGAAAAGCTACTAAAATGCTTTTTCTTTTTAAATTTTTATTTTATTGAAGTACAAATATCAATGAGACAGTTTTAAGGTACCTTGACAGGATGGACTTGATAAATTAATACACTGCCAACTGTTTTCATAATGTTTTGATATCATAGAAGGTGCATACATATTATACTTACAGACATTATTATAGCGTATGTCTCTTGCTTTTCCTTTAATCAGTTTTTATTGTCTAACCAAGTATTTAGTTTTAACAATTTTAAAACTTTCAGCAAAGATGACCAATTGTGCAATATAACAATCTGGTGTGGTTTAAATAATGATTTGGGTGGATAGAATTATAACGCTGATTTCCTTACATAAACAGCATTGATTACACCAAACAAAACTTGCAGACCTTTTTAGTACTGGGGCTCTGTCTTTGGTTGATTTTATTCTATAGGACTTAATGGTCTTAGTACTTACAAAGGGTTTTCTTGAGCCCATATTACCTCTTAAAGCTCTAACGGAGCTATGGCTCTGTAGCCATGGCCTGTGTGTGCAGCCAATGTGTCTCTCTGGTTTTTACCACTAGACGCTTTGTTACTGCCCAGATTTTAAATATAGATACAATCTTGAGCCTTAAGAACTTGTAAAGCCAGCCACGAAAACAGCCAGTGCTAGAGCCATGGCATGTTATGGTCATGACCCACCTACTTCGCTCCAGCAACACAGGTCTCTACGCCTGAACTTGTCTTACAGATTCCTATCTGGGTCAGCCTAGAATGCTGGGGGAGGTCTTCCTTGAATTCAGTTTGTGCCCTCCCCCCTGGCGGGTGCCCTGTAGCTTGAAACCAACTGCTTGCAATTTAAAAGAACCCCTTTTTTTACAAAACTTGTTGTTTCCTGCTGACAATGGGGCCAGGCAATGCAGTAAATGTTTTACTATGCATGATAAAAGAGAAGCTGACTTCTATTTTTAAAGTTTTAATTTGAAGAGGTTTAGTAGTAATATTTCTCCTTCATAATCACTATCAATAATTACAAAATGTACAAATATTCCTTTCTCCAATACTATTACTCCTTTCTACAGTATCTTTTGGAATAGGGCTGAAAATTCCAGTTTTAATTTTGTAAACACAAGCAGGGAGCAAAAGCTGATTTTCCACAGCCATCAGCTGTAAAGCTGTGCTTCTGCTTCTGAGGGTTGCATAGAGAAAGACCTGTGATCCTGAGTTTGATGAAATTTGGTCTGGCCAGTGGAAACTGCGGGTATTCCGTATTGTTTACCTCTGGGCCCCTGGATGATGGACCCTTTCTCCAGTTTCCCCAAGATTGTAAGGGTTGGCCGTGCTTATCAAGTTTGGAGTGGTATTCATTAGCCCAATGTTTACCTTTTCCACATCTTAGACAAAGTCCTGGAGCAGTCTTCTTGCTCTTAATCCACTTTTTTCATTTTATCTTGCCCTTTTCTGCAATCTTTTATCATATTGTTGTAGGCAGCTGAATTAGATAGAAATATTCTAGGCAGTCAGGCAGGGCCAGGCCCTTGAAAGAGATAATACAGGAGACAAGGTAGATATCTTGCAACTCTGGGATGGATGGATGCTCCTGCCGTGGGCCAGACCTAAAGACCAAAGATCAAACAAATGCCGACCTCCCTAAAGATTGGCATCCGAGATTGAGCTGCACCCTGAGGGAGAGCGAAGAATCGTTAATCAGATTACTACTGGATAGCTACCCCATAAAATCCTATTCTATATTCATGCCCACTTGCTACGTGACTCACCTCCCTATTTGTTCTTGAATTTAATCAATCTTACCTGAGCAATGGTGCTTGTAATCCCACTGGTTGACCATAGTTTTGTCCCACCTCTTGACCACCTAGGTGAGTTCCTTAGTCTCACGTGATTTTGCCCTGTAAGAATAACCTGAAAGAGAACCTGGGGGGCAACCTGCTTGGGTCCCCCTTCTGTCCCTCTCCCACAGAAGCTTTTCTATCCAATAAAGTCTTCCTCAACCTCCGTTTGTTCCTAAAATTCATTCTTCAGTTTTAGAGAACACGAACTCATCCAGGTCAGGTCGGGAATTTCAATATCCTGTATCAATATGACCCATCTTTCCACACTTAAAACATTTGGTATGATTTTATTTTTAAAAAAAGACTGTAAGGCAGTCGCCAATAAATTAGCTTTGTATGGCTCTGAGCCACTATCAGCACAGCCCTTAACATATTCTTCCAGTGATGCTCCCTGTGCCTGTAAGGGACGCAGAGCCTTCTGACATTCGGTGTTTGCATTCTCAAAAGACAAAGTTTGTAATAATAACTCCCTCAGATCTGGTGCTCTCACTGTTTTGTGGATAGTCTCCCTTAATTGGGAGACAAAATCCACATATGGCTCATTATTAGACTGGAGAACCTTAGCAAATGATTTTTTTAACAGCCCCGACCTTTCCACCTTTTCCCACGCCCTCAAACAACAAATGCGAGTTTGCACAATAGCCACATCATCACATTGCAACTGGGCTTGGATACCTGACCCAGTGAGTTGAGCTGATGAAACATGAACTGAGGTATTTGTCCCGTTAACTCTCTTCAATATCTGCTTCATCTTTCCACCATGTTCTAAACTGCAAATATTGGCTTGGCTCTAGAACTGTATAGCACAAAATTGCCCAATCATGAGGAATTAATCTATGTTCATTTGTAATATGTGTATTAATCCAATTGATACAGGGAAATAAAACTCCCAGCCTGACCTTGATGAGTTCGTGTTCTCTAAAACCGAAGAATGAATTTCAGGAACAAACAAAGGTTGAGGAAAAACTATTGGATAGAAAAGCTTCTGTCGGAGAGGGACAGAAGGGACCCCCGCCCCTCCCCCCCTAGCAGGTTGCCCAGGAAGCTACCTCTTTTTGGGACTTTTATAGGGCAAAACCATGCGGGACTAAGGTAGAGAAGGGGTCTAGCTTAGGTGGATGTGGGGTGGGACAAAACTACGGTCAGCCAATGGGATTACAAGCACCATGGCTCAGGTAAAGTTGATTAGGCCCAGGACCAAATGGGGAAGCAAGTCACGTAGTAGTAAGCGGGCGGGCATGAATAGGGGACAGGGTCTCTTCCCCTAGGGGGTTGGGCTAGTGACTCACTTGGGTCTTTTCAGGTAATGGCTACCTATTTAGAATATCAATCCCTGGTGTTACTCTTTTAGCATTTGCTTGGCCTTTAGGTCTGGTTCACAGCAGGAGCCTCTGTCACTCCCAGTTGTAACTCCCAGTTACCTTGTTTCCTGTATTATTTCTTTTGAGGGCCTGGCCCCCTAAAAATATTTTTATCTAATTACACTGCGTATGACACAATCACGTAGGTTGATTGCATACCATAGGCCATGACAGCCTGCTTTAAATCTTTAAGAACCTTGAACACCAGAGGTTGGTGTTCCCATTGGATGTACCCCTGAGGAAATTGAGCATTTTGTGGGTGCTGTTGAACCACCACAGGAAAAATACCCAAAGAGGCAGAATAAGCTTCAGGATCTCCCTGCTGTCTCCCTTGCATAAGAGCCTGAGATGTCACACTTCTATAAACTTTGATGGGGGCTTCCTTTTTCTCCTCTAGGAGCAGATGGCATTAGAAGCTGATTTTGTTGTAGGCAGCAGAGTTAGATAGAAATATTCTAGGCAGTCAGACAGGCCAGGCCCTCAAGAAGACAAGGTGGACCTTGCAACTTGGAAGAGACAGACATTCCCTATGGGCTACCTCAAGACCAAGACAAAAAGAGGAAACACAGCTATATACTTCCTTAGGGATGGGCATCAGGGATTGATAGCCTAAATAGGTATCAATCACCTTGAAAGAGCACTATTGAGTCACTAGCCCAACCCCCAACACGAAGAGAACCTGTCCCATATTCATGTCTGCTTGTTATATAACTCACTTTCCTATTTGTTCCTGAACTTTAATCAATTTTACCTGAACAATGGTGCTTGTAATCCCATTGAACATAGTTTTGTCCCACCTCTTGTCCACCTAAGGGAGTTCCCATTTCTTCACCACCTTAGACCGGCCTCACCACATGGTTTTACTCTATAAAAATCCCTGGAACATACATCTTCCTGGGGAACTACCCACTTGGGCCCCCCCTCCTGTCCCTCTCTTGGACAGGAGCTTTCTTTCCTTCAATAAATCTATTCTGCGCATAACCTCCGTTTGTTCCTAAAATTCATTCTTCAGTTTTAGAGAACATGAACTCGTACAGCTCAGGTCCAGAGATCATTTTTCCATATTTTAGCTGGAGGTTCCCTACATCGTTTGGCGGTCACCCACCTGAGATCAGTTTTTCTCCCTGTATCAATTTTTTGTGAACTGAGATGGAGGAAATACAGCGGTAGAGACCTCCAATTTTTCAATCTATTTAGAAAGCAATTGTGATAAAATTGCCTTACCTGGGCTCTCAACTCACTTATCTCATTCTTAGTTTCCTTTTGTTCTATGTATTCCAAATTCTCAGATTCTGAGGAGATGGCTTGCAATGCCATAAATGCTCTTTTATAATCCAGTTTGTCAGAGTCATTCCCATTACACAGCATCCAGGAATTTAAAGGACCAACACTCTTGGTATTCCGGGAAGCACCTCCATGTAAGGAGTCTTAGGGGAAGCAGCCTTATCATAATTACTCACCACAGAGGCTCCCTGCTCCATTTTTGTCCTTTTTTGCTATGCTAGCCTCTGCATTTGAGAGTGAGGAAGGCAGAGGTCTTAAAATGTTCTCATGTGCAGATTCTCATTTGTGCAGAAGCTGCTCTTGAGGTTTAGGAATTTCAGCATCTAAAACTGACTTTTTCAGATATTTCTTAGACTCTTCTGAGTCGGATTGCAATGGCTCCAAACCTAAGGAAGTTAAACTACAAAGAGACCATATATGAAGAGGAACTGGTTCCCCATTTGGATGAGGAAGACGCAATGTTCTCATAACTTGTTTCCAAACAAGTTTAAAGCAGCCTTTCCCTTAGGCTGAAACCAGTAACAATGCCTTTTATAAGGGAAAATAATTCCTTGAAACTCTTTGGTTTCACCTTTATACCCGCTCCTTTGAGTAACTTCCGAATACAATGGGCATACTCATTTTTCACTGAAGCGGAGTTTCTCATTACTCTGAACTTTTCCTGGTGGTCTTGCCTACTCTGGGTGTACATTTCCCATGTGGTCAGGGCTCTCTTAACTCACCCCTGGTTGTCTTCTGTGCCCCACATTGCACACCTCTTGCTCTATGTTATGGGTCAGTATGGAAAGAAAAGACAAGAAGACCTGATGAATGTAGCTTCAGAGATCTCACTGAGATTAGTCTCTCTCCAAGTGAGCACAGAGCCTCAGAAGCATCTCACATTTATTAAGGAGTAAAGGTAGGCTAAGGAATGTGCATAATTACTTAAATGAATACAAACTGCTATCTCTACTGACTTCCACCATTTGCCTTAGGTTCACACAAATGCTAGCAGACAACATACCCAGCAAGGGATCAAAGAACAGGGCACCTGCAGGAGAAGCTGTTATCTGGAGTCCCATTTCCAGGGAAATTCAGACAGCAGTCCTCCTTGTGCTCTGTTATTGTTCTCTACTCTCTGGACATTAGGCTTTTATCTCAAATCTATATTTCTATAGAAACAATACCTTTTACAATAGCATCATGAAAAATAAAATAACTTGGAATTCACTTAACCAAAGAAGTCAAAGATCTTTCCACAGAAAATTACAGTACCCTAAGAAAAGAGACTGTAGAGGATTTCAGAAAATGGAAAGATATTCCCTGCACCTGGGTAGAAAGAACCAACATCGTGAAGATGGCCATACTCCCAAAATTGTTGTACAGATTTAACAGCAATAGCAATCCCTATCAAACTGCCACCAACATACTTCCCAGACCTAAAATCGTTCCTAAAATTTATTTGGAAACAAAAAAGACCTAGAGAAAAGGCAATCCTGGTCAACAAAAACAAGGCAAGAGGCATCACAATTCCTGACTTGAAATTATACTACAAAGCTACTGTGATAAAATCAACGTGGTACTGGCAATGAAATAGACCTGAGGATCAATTGAATAGATTACAAGATGCAGAGGCATCTACGATCACACTCCGCCATCTGATCTTCAACAAAGGAACCAAACAAGCTCACTGGAAGAAAGATAGCCTCTTTAACAAATGGAGCTGGAAAACCTGACTTTCTACATGCCAAAAACTAAAATGTGACCCAGGTCTATCACCATGCACTAAGTTAAAGTCAAAATGGATTAAAGATCTAAACATTAAAACAGAAACACTCAATCTCCTGGAAGACAAAATAGGAGGAACTCTTGAAGACATAGCAGTAGGCAAAGAGTTCATGAACAAACATATATTTGCATGGGAAACACTTGAAAGAATCAACAACTGGGATCAACTCTTCTTGAAGAGTTTTTGCACATCAAAAGAAATTGTCAACAAAGTTAAAAGACAACCCACAAATTCTGAAAAAATCCTAACTCATAAGCACTCAGACAAAGGTCTGCTTTCTAGAATTTTTAAAGAACTAAGATACATTAGGGCTCTCAAATTTAAAGACCCAATCCAGAAATGGGCATCTGAGATGAATACACACTTCTCAGAGGACAAAATTAAAGAAGCGAATAAATATATGAAAAAATGTTCCACGTCACTAGCCATATGTGAAATGCAAGTTAAAACAACACTGAGACACCATCTCACTCCAGAAAGAATGACTACTATAAACAAATCAACCAACAACAAATGTTGGAGAGGATGTGGGGAAAGGGGAACACTTCTCCACTGCTGGTGGGAATGTAGACTGGTACAACCATTGTGGAGATCAATGTGGAGACTCCTAACAAAACTAAGACTGGAAATCCCTTTTAAGCTGACTATCCCCCTACTGGAAATTTTCCCAGAGGAACTGAAAACATCATATCATAGGGATATATGTGTACCTATATTTATATATAGCACCACAATTTGTGATAGCCAAATCTTGGAGACAAACAAGATGCCTGTCACATGAGGAATGGTTGAAAAAGATGTGGTATTTTTATACGATGGAGTATTGCTCAGCTATAAAGATTGATAAACTTGAAGCATTTATATTTAAGTGGATGCCACTTGAACATATACTCATAAGTGAAATAAACCAGACACACATGTACAAATATCGTATAGTCTCCCTAGTATAAGAAATCAAAAGAAAAAATACAAAGAGAAAGGTATAACAACTAAAAAGAATTTAGTCAGATAGTTAGGGTAAACTGAACTGCATATGTTGCAGGGTAATAATCAGCTTCTCTTCTGGATGGTTAACAACCTAAGTTCACAGATCAAAAATTGGAGAAATGGAAGGGCTACAAGGTCACCCAACATTTTGGCCCTAGCCTTTCAAAGTCAGTCAAGACTCAGGACATAGGAGAACCAGTACTGTAACATCATGAAACTCAGTTGTGCCCCAAATTTTCTGATCAAAAAGATTATGGAGCCACAAAGGAATGTGATCGATTATCTATACTGTGCCTAAGGAGAGTCACATGGAGAGAAAACTTTCTCACAGGTTTCACAGAGAGCAAACTGGTCAAGCAATGGCCATGACTCATCCACATGGCTGATGCTGACAAAGAATCTACAGTGTGAGGTACAGGGATACAGCATAAACCCTGAAGGGACCTTGACTGATCTCATCAGATACAAAGATTACATGTTTTGTTATATAGGTCTTGCTTTATCTCAGTCTTGACCATCCAACAGAAAAGTATAAAAATGAGGTATATAAAATAAAGCCATAATAATATGCTTAGCTGTAAATGGCTCTAGTCAACAACTTCTTTGGATAACCCACTACTATTGTGAACTGCTGGACTCTGTTGGACTGTTTTGCTGAATTCACCTATAATAATTGAATACCAATAGAATACCCATCTCTGACAGGACTAAACAAAAAAAAGGGGGGGGGATACAAGGACTATTCTGTGTTTGTATAAACAACACAGGATAAATATGCAGTACTTTCGTGTAATTCTATGAGAAGAAAGATTTGCACTAATAGTGTTTGGACAGGATATCCTGTCTGCTTCTTGTACTATGGATAACCACTAGGAAGATAAAACAATGTAAAAAGTATTAATTATTAAAACTATACTATAATTCAGCTTTAAAAAAGATAGGTATACAGCTATATTCTCTTACTTCATTGAGTAGAGGCATCTACTCTAATAGTGTTTGTAAACAGAGTATTATGCATACACCTTGTACAACAAAAAACTGCTATGAAAACAATATGCAATGTATTGATTATTTAATCTGTTCTACTAATTTGATTTGAAACTGTCTCATTGTATTTGTTCTTCAATAAAATTATGAAAAATAAAAAAAGAAAACCAACTGAAATCTTGAAAAAAAATACACAAAGAAAAAAGTGTCCAAAAGCAGAGTTCATTAGGTCTAAGTGAAGAAAAATCCAAAACTTTGAACAAATCAAACCCATAGGAGAATTGCAAGAAATCAGGTCTGATGAGGAGATAAAATTTAGAATTTCTAAGCACTGAGTATGAGTATGTATCAACATCTGATGCTTTGGAACCCAAAGAGGTATTTAAGGAAAAAGAACAGTCACTTCTCTTGGAGTTGTGGCAGCTGAAGTGGCCCCCATCGTCAAAAGAAGAAAAATCAAAAATGGAAAATCTAGAAATCTAAGGCAACCAGGTGATGATCAATAATTGCAAAAGATATTTTTGTGTGTGTATTTTGGCCTGAGTTGGGACTTACACCTCCTAGAATTTCTGTGCATTTGTTTCTGTTTGGTGATGAAAATTCAGATTTCATTCTAAATGTATTTGATGGGAATTAAAACAAATGTTTTTAATGTGAAATTTATTTTTGTTCCTAAAATGGAAACCTATCACATTGCTGTATAATACAGTGTATTATGTTCATTGTCTAAGAACTGCTAATTATTTCACACTTTAAGATGCTATGTATCTGTTATTTAAAATGTGAAAAAAATAAGACTTTTATTCCATTCTTACTCATGTGAATGTATGTATCCTACACTGAAAATACATTACTTTTGCATCCTGTTATTAACTGTTACTCAAACATGAATCAGGCCACATAAAGAAGATTCGCAGCCCAGTGACAATGTGATTCTCCAGATCTTATCCAAGTTTTGTGGAAAATGTACGTACAGTGATTTATCTTACACAATTTAAGATCAAAGGGCAGAACCAGGAACAGCTCAGATACTTCAAATGTACCTGAGCTTAGCAAAACCTAGGACTGGCAAGATAGCTCAGTGGACTAAGTGTCTGCTTAGGCAAGTGCAGGAACTAGGGTTTGATCCCAGGCAACACATGTCGTTTTGTCCCCACTCTAGGGCGCACTGACCCAGCCATTGAATCTGGGAGTTGTGGCATAGCCTGTAATACCAGCACCGGAAGGCTGAAAACAAGAGGATCACTAAGAGTTCAAGCTGCATAGTAAAACCTTGTACCAAATACATACTTTAAAAAAATAAATAAATAAAAATGGAGTGAAAACTGGACCAAAGGTAGAAATGTGCATTCTGCCTGTGTTCATTGTAAAGCAGGAAGTGTTGCTTAATTTGAGCCTAGCTTGGCACCAGAAACCAGGGAAGCATACCAGGAGTCCCTCAGTTCATATTCTGATTTAGCCCTTTTTCCCATTATGCACTTTTGTTGGACAGCTTCACACATGCTGGAAAATCAAGTTTCATTTAAAGTTATGTATAGTTAGGATAGATATAAAGCTACTTTCTCTTAATTCAATAAGGAGAAAGATTTGTACTATGTTTGGACAGCATAACATGTCTACATTTTATACTATGAATAACCACTATGAAGACAACAATATGCAATGTACTAATTATTGAAACTGTCCTACTAATCGGTTTTGAAACTGTCTCATTGCTATTTACTTCTCAATAAAGTTACTAAAAATAAAGTTATGTACATAAAGGCTTGAACTAAAATATTAATGTCTCTGACTTCAACAGATATTGTTAGTGTTCAGTTAGAACACTAAATATCAGAAATTTCCCATTTTCTGATTAGATTTCTTTAAAGTAGAATGTTTTTATTTAATCTATTTGAAGTAAGTTCTTTCCATTACTTTTACAAATTATAAAAGTATATTTTTCATATATTGTATTTAACTTTTGGTAACAAATGTTTGTCTTTTTAGTAATACTAGTGTACATTTTTTTAAATAAATTTATTTATTTATTACAGTGTCTTGCTACACATCACAGATTCTTTTTTTGCGGGGGGGGGGGTCAGCTCAGCCCGCCCTGAGGGGAGGGGCTGGCATGGCAGGTGGTGGTGGGGATCAAACCGCGGTCCCTGAGAGCTTGCCTACGCAGGCGCTTTAGACCGCTGAGCTATCTTGCCAGCCCACTAGTGTACATTTAAGAAAAATTGCTCATTCAACACTTCAATAAAAATTAAAAAAATAACCAGGCTGGGGACATAGCTCGATAGTCTAAGCACCTGCCTGGCAAGTGCAAGGACCCAGCTTCAATCCCCAGTACCACATGTCATGCTGGCCTGAACCAAGCTATGCTGATCACTGAAACCAGGAGTGGTGGTACATGACTGTAATTCCAGTGCTTGGGAGGCTGAGACAGGAGGATCACTATGAGTCCAATACCCTATACCAAATAAATAAATAAATAAATAAATAAATAAATAAATAAATAAATAAGATTTTTTTAAAAATTAAAATACTCGGGCCAGCGAGATAGCTGAACAGACTAAAGTGCCTGCTTAGGCAAGCTTAGGTAATCGCAGGGACCACATGCTGTGCCAGCCTCACCCCTAGGGCAAGCTTAGCCTATCACAAAAAACTTTAAAAATTGAATACCATTACTTAATGAAATGATCCTGAGGAGGCTAGGGAAGCAAATGAGGAGAAATATCCTTGCATTTGCTAAGCATGAGAAGGATTTGCATTTGGGACAACCACCTTCTCTTCTTCCTTTTCTTGTTTGCTTTTAAACCTGTTCTCACCCTGTGACCCCCTCTGTCCCTCACTTCCTCATCACCCACACCTCCACTTCTACAATTTGTCCACCATTGCTTTTCTTCCTATTCTCATCAGCTTGTGCCCCTGATTTTTCCCCACCCTATTCTTTCCATCTTTCTGTCCCAAAGATGGAATGTCCTATTCCCACTCAAGAAAGACAAGTTGCTTCTGGCTGAACAGAAATCTGTCAAATTTTCACGTTTAATACCCTGCCTAGGGGCCAGGGAGATGGCTCAGTGGAGTAAGTGCTTGCCTGGGAAGGGCCTGAGTTCAATCCTCGGTTCTACCAAAAAAAAAAAAAAAGAAAGAAAGGAAAAAATACCCTTCCTAGGGGTACATAAAAGTTGACAAGCTAGCACTGTCACCAAAAAGATCTATACTCTAGATCAGTGACCTGCTACTGGGGTTTAGTCTTCCTTTGGCCTAATTCCCTTCTATTCCCCTATTCCTCTCTTTTGAAATGCCAGTGTTTTAACCTGCGTCATTACATGTTGAAAGGGTTTACCTTTCTTATTTTTAGAGGGCCTCAAAGCCAAGAGTTTGCCTTAAGTATCAGGGTAGGCTTTAAATTTGGACTTTTCAGTAATACTAGAAGTGTTAAGACTTTGGTAACACTTAAGACAGACTAATGAGGTAGATGTGAACCTTTTGAGAGCCAGGAGTAAAATGTTACCATTTAGATCTAAAATTTACCCCCAAAAGTCTCACATCAGTGGTAGAGCTTGCCCTGGTAAGAAAGGGTGGGATACTGTGGCCCTGACTTGAAAGGTATATTCTCATGGAATTCTCAGTTCCTCCCTCTCTCTCTGCTTTCTGGCTGCGAAGGTTAGAGCCTCTGCCATACCCTTCTGCCATCCTTTTTCTGCTGACCATAGGCTAAAATCATGAATTCTTGTCTTCAGGGCGCTGTGTGTGTGTTGGGTTGTCTGGAACATTTCCCCAGCTTCCACATTGCTTGCTTCATCACTCCCTTTGGTCTCTGCTTAAGTAACATTTTTGAGAGGCCTCCTTTGGCAACAGCTTGTCTTACTCTTATTTTTCTCCACAGGACTCATCATAATTATTTTCTAGCTATTTGTTAACTGTCTTCCCATTGAATATACATCCCATGAGCTATAACCACACGAACTAGAAAATGCTTAGCACATAATGGACACTGCAAATATTTACTGAACAAACTAATGTCATTCCCCAAAACAACTGGAGGAAAGGGTATATAAAGAAAAAAAACTTTATTTTATCCACTGCTCCTCTACTATTCTCAATACTTCCAACACTTCTTTGAACAAACATGTAGGTATTTGTCCCATACAAATAGATTCAGTTCTCATTAAATATCACCTGGGTTTACTATGATTTAACTCAATTCTAATTTCTCAAATTTAAAGAGTCAGAACATAAGGCTCCATTAACTTCAGATGCCAGTTACAAAAGGTGGGTCTCCATGATTCCTACAATTTCTGTCTAAATTGTTTACAAATCAGACATTCCTACAACCCTCCCTAAGATTTGATCATTTGCTAGGTTGAAAGAAGACACTTTATCGACATTTATCAATTTATTATAAAAGGAGGCAACCTGGAAACTAGCAGACTAGCAATGTTTGGAGGAAGTATCGCGGAGCTCCTATGCCCTTCTCAGGGAGCCAGCCTCCTGGCATCTCCACACGTGCCAGCCTGTCCTTCTGGGAGCTGGACATGGTCTGTGATCATTTCCATCGTGGCCCCTCTCCATAGGCTCTAGGTGGGGGGTAAAGACAAGTGGTTATCCTGGCAACCAACCCCAACCGTAAGGCTATCCAGGAGCCCCAGGGCACTAGTTATCTTATTAGCATACTAAAGAACACTCACCACTTCCAAAACTTTAAGGGTTTTAGGAACTGTGAGCCAGAAAAGTGGGTAAGGGATACCAGAGACCAAATACATGCTTCCTATTGTTACCATGCGAGGTTCATAGAGGTGTCCCAAAGAAGAGATGGGGACCTCAATTTAACCCCTCAATTTTGAGGCTCATGGACACTCAAAGAATTCCAGAGGGCAGGAAAAGGAAGAGGAAGTAAAATGATTAAGATTTGGTGTGTTTAACAACTCCCCAAGATGAATGTAATTATTTTGCACCACTAACATCTACTACCAGCAATAAAAAAGGAATAAAAGAATCTCAGGACACACTGATGAGAAACATGAACAGATTTCATATTAAGCAGTTAGAAATGAGAATAGGCGAAAGACTCCAGCTTGCGCAGCTGAAAGGGCTCACTCTTATTAAAAGGCCCTGACTGGCCCACTCAGGAGCCAGATTTTCTGGAATAGTTTTTCTGGCTAGGGTCTGCAGATCTCCACCTCAGCTCTAGTTTTGCAGCTCAGGAGGCTCATGGTGGCTTGAAGGGCGATTCTGCTCCCAGGAGGCTCACACTGTTCACGCTCCGGTGGTGCGAGTGAAGGCAGAGAGGCCGAGCTCCGGGCAGCAGCCTCCTGGTCTCCTTTCCTTCAGTCTCCATTTCTTCCATCGTACCTCACTGCTGAATTACACAGTGCTAATGGCATCTAATGAGTAGGAGTTGAGGTGCTCCTGGCCATTCTGATGTGCACAGGACAGTCCACCCTGATGTCCAGACAGGAGCTGTCTTTTCCTGTCCTGTGGACTGTGCATGGGATAGGGGAGCAGACATAGAAATTAAGAAGTTATCCGACCCAAATTTAACCTTGAGTAAACCTTAGACAAATCCCAAAAGGTCACTGTATGAAATAATTGGCCCACCTGCTTCAAAACAGAAAAGCAAAAGAATGATCAACTAAGAAAGAAATGAAACATGACAACTAAGTAATACACAATATTTGATTATATCCTGGACCAAACAAACATATTTTAAACCATGCATATATTCTCCCTTTGGCTCTAAAGAGCACTTGGTGAAATCTGAATAAAGGTTTGTAAATTATAGTGGGGTATCATCCTAATTACCCACTTTTGACAAGTATTGATAATAATGTGAGCAAGTGTCCCTGTCTTTAGGAAATACATAGGCTCATATTTAGGGGTTATATAGTATCACATCTACAATTTGCCTTTAGAAAGTTCCAACAAGAATATTATGAAGTGGGTGGACAGAAAGAAATATAAGGCACAGTAGTAACATAGTAATGTCTATGGAATTAGAGAGAGGACTATATGGAAATATTGTATGTGGCATTATTTTTACAAATAGTCTGTAACTTTAAAATTATTAATAAATAAAAGCAAAATAAAGTATTTTTAAAAGAAAAGCATGATCTAATTGTGGTAGCACACGCCTGTAATCCAGAACTCAGGAGGCTAAGGCAGGAGTATCACACTGTGAGTTCAAGGCCAGCCTGTTCTATATAGTGAAACCCATTCTAGAAACAGAGAAGGAGAAGAAGGGAGAAGAGGAAGAGAAGGAGGAAGAGGGGGAGGAGGAGGAGGGGAAGGAGAAGGGGAAGGGGAAGGAGAAGCAGCAGCAGCACAAGGCACAATGAAAATAAACTGAAGCTAAATGACCTAAGTGCCTTAAATGATTCAGGAGAAATAGTAAAAATAAATTATTACACTGAGCTCAGAAAGGGAAGTTGTAGGATGACTACCAACAGGATAGAATAAGGTAATACATCTTCCAAAGAGCTAGCCCAAGAAACTCTTGAAATGTTGGCAGGAGGGCAGTTCCAGTGCCAGTTTGCAGATGGTGGTCAGCTACAGCACATGCTGTCAGTGGAGGAAAGCACTCTAGGGGTCACCCATCTCTTCCTCACCTCCATTGCTGACCCAGATACGAACGTCTTTGAATGAGCCCAAGAAACCAGCTATAATGTAAGTCTGGCCAAGGGCCCAGAAGGATGCACACAGGGCAGTGTTGTCCCATACCATCCTCCACTCCCCATTCCTTCCCCTACCCACACCAGCCTCCAGGAAGCAAAGCACTCAGAGAGGCTGCACAAAGGCTGGTGTAGGGGAAGCCTCCTTAGACTGAGCTGGCTAGAATGTGGTAGGAGTGAGACTCTCCCTAATCAAATGTAACACTTAAGGAAAAAAGTTGCCCTCCTTAGCACAAATTCCCTTGAGGGGTGTACTGCTTCTGCACCTCAGTGCCCCTGAAGCTGTTTAGAGGGAACAAGTGCAAAGGGAACAGGTACCAGCCTTCTCCCAGGATGGCAGTGTGGAGACAGGCTCAGATTCAGACTAAAAATGTCAGCACTGAAAGGAAAAGCAAAGTTAATCCTAATTTCAGGAACCAGAAGGCTTTGGAACCATCACAAAGTTCTAGGGTAAATGTGAAGGACTCCCAACTCAGAGCAGCTGGATGTGTCCTGGCATAAGCTCATGGTTGAAGGAGTCACATGTCCCGAAGGAATAGGACCTTTCTGCCCCTGTGATCCTCTGTGTCAGGTATGGCAGTGAAGAGAGATCAGAGTCTTTTTGACAAGAGCAGCAAATCACCCCACATTTGGCACCCCACCAGCCCTAGAGCCACAGAGCTGGCACAGGATTTTTTATTCTTTTATTTAAGTGCAGCAGTGAGGGCTGCAGCTTCAGGTCCTAGAGATGCCCCCCTGCAATTGTGTAGGGCCTGGCCCACAGTAGGCTCAAAAGAATCACAAGCTGAGAACAGCTAATTAGGGGACTGCGCCCCAGCCCCCAAGTCCCAGTCATTCCTGTCGTCTCACAGCCTGCCAAACATGTCTTAGAGATCTAATCTTTTACTAGAGTACTGCAGTCCTCTGTATAAACAGAAATACTGAGGCACATACTATAGTGAAGTCACTGTACCTGAGGCCCACGCTCATGGTCATGCCCTCAGTGCAAGTCCACGTGTACCCAGAAGGGGAGACAGGAGACAGGAAGACCTGTGGCTGAAGAACAACCCACCAGGGCTAAGGGACAGCAGAGGCTGCCACATGGGGACAGTTGTGGCAAAAGCGAATCCCTGAGCTCAGACAAAGGCAAATTCTGGCAGCTTCACCACGAAAGGAGGGGGCCACAGGAATCTGCTAAGGCAGGAGGATCACAAGTTTGAGGCTACACTAGGCAACTTAGCAAGCCCTTGTACCAAAATTAAAAGGGCTAGAGAAGTAGTTCCTTTTGTTCAATCCACAGTATAGCAAAGTGGGGGAGGGGAGAGGAACTGCATCCCAACAATGCTGTCTTCCTTTCTCAGATGTCACCCTATGCTGGCCTCTGGGGTCTTCCTCTCTGCCTGGACACCAGCACCTGGCCAGGCCATACCACTCAGCTCAACCCCAGAACCTACTGCTCAGGACACTGTTCTCCTCTTGCACACTGGGAATATCAGCTGACCCAAAAGGAACTCTTCCTAGGCCCCTTACTTCAGAGAACACAGGTCCCTTAGGAAGGAGCTACAGTTACAAGAAGGAAAGGTACCATCTCCCAGAAATGACCCCACAGTCAGGGGACACACCTGCCCCTCAATCCCAAAAGTCCACAAATCTGTTCCTGTGCCATCCTGGGGAAGCCAAATGAAAAAGGAAGTGGAAGAGGACCAAAGCACAGATCCCTTGGCAGCCCTGGGCCCAGGGAAAAAGCTGGCCAAGCTGAGCAAGCTGAGCTGTTCCCCAAGTGTCACTGTGTCTTAATAAGATGACTGGAAGGTAGTATTTTCTAAGCTACCGAAAAGCTTGTTCACCAGCCCTTAAAAACTTCAGTTTGCCTCCATTTTTAGAAAACATCATTTCCCCAAAGTTTGATATTTAAGTTATACAGAACAGACATAATTTAAAAATCAGCTGACTTACTCTAACCCCACCTCCACATTTCTCTCTAGGAGGCTCCCTCATCAAGTAGAGCCCTGTGGTGAGGATGTCTTCAGGCAGCCAGTGACACTAAGAACCACCCCTTTCTCATGCCTCCTACCAATAACCCCAAAACTGTTCCTCTTAGTTTCAGGTCAGGCATCTAGGGAGTCTCAGGAGGCTCCCGATTCTCCTGCCCTCTCAGACTCATGTCCAGGAGAAGAGGTCCCAGAGCCACCTCCTACTCCAGCCACATGCTTGGGGGCATACTCGCCCACACACTGATGCAAGCCAGGAGATCAACAGATCAATAGGGAAATCTGCCCACTCCAGGAGCCTGCAGGCTTAGACCACCACTTGCTCTTTGAAGGGCTGCTTATTTTCTCTGACAAGAGAAAACATCAAAGGCTTCACAAATGGGACGGGTCCCAGCAGACATCAGAGCACAACAGAGGAGCCAGAACTGCAACCAGTACTTCTACCAAGGGCGACATTCACAGGCTCCCAGGAGAGTTCTTCCAGGGTGCTGCCTCCCAGAAGGATTCTGGGGAAATGGAACCAGTGCCAGGGATGAGGCAGGCTTGCCTGGGAAAGACGCTCTGAGCCAGCCTGCCGTCAAGGGCTCAGTGCCAGGAATGGGCCACAGGGAGGACTTTAGCTGTGGCAGGAACTGGCCACGAGAAGCAGGGACCTCTCCCTGCCAACTGCCTGCAAAGGGCAGAGGCAAAAGTGTTCCCAGCAGGACTCAGCTCTCAGGAGCAGGGCAGGGAGCACAAGCCAGGTGTGGCAAAGGAAAGAAGGTAAGAAACGGGCAATCCACTGCATCATACTCATGACCCTGCCTAGGAGAGAAGATGCCAGTCTCCTGCAGAACCAGCTATGGGATGGATCTGGCACACAAAACCCTCCACAACGCACCTGTGAGAGACTGTATACCTGCCAGGACTTGATCCCAGTGGAGACGTCAGGAGCCCACAACGGATTTCCTCATCCTACTCCCTCTGTCCAGGTGCAACTGTGAACATATGGTCAGTGTGGTGCATAATGATGTTTCAATCAAGGAGAGGCTGCATGTATCACACTGATCCCATAAAAGCCTACGAGCTACATATTCCAATACCTAGTAGCATCCTAACACTACAGCACAACACATTATCCCCATGAGTGTGGTAATGCTGGTGTAAGCGAACCAGTTGCCAATTATATAAAAGTAGAGCACTTATAACCGTGTATGGTAAATAATACATGCAAAACAGCTATGTTTATTCTATTTTTTATTATTGTCTTAGCATATACTCCTTCTACTTATACATGGAATTTACCCTAAACAGTACTTAGTGTTACTCCCAAAGGAACCTCAGACATCTGAGTTCCCAGAAGCAGCACAGCTAGAGGTTCAGGCTCAGCCATTTGCACAAAGTACCTCATGCTTCAATAGCTTAGTAACTGGCCCTGCTTGTGGCCATCCAGAGCTCTGCTGGACATAACAACACTCATGATCCACAGGGGGCCTCCAGGGCAAAGGACTACAGAGTGAGCCATCCAACCTATGAACTACTTCCTCAGCCCCTGCACATTAACAATACTCTGCCCTTGGCCAAGATCAAATACTCTCCCTCGTTTTTCTATCCTGCCTTAACTGTCATGGCCAGAAGTTCATATGAGTCTCATAAGAGCTAAATTTGGTACCAAAGTCAGGTACTGAGGCCCATGGTCCAGCTCTCATCTGCTAAAGATCTTAAAGGAAATTGAGCTCATCTTCCTGCCCAAAATTGCTACACCACTCTACCCCAATGTACTACTCAGCCTTCCTCACGCAGGGCTTCCTCCTATAGGGTAGGCCATGTGCTTGGAAGCACCTATACCAAGACTCCTTCTTGCCTTACGAGGCCTGGTTATAGAAAGAGGAAATTCTAGAGTTTAAAAGTTCCTTAAGGACTATTTTGCCCAAAACTTGGATAAAGAAAAAAGAACAAAACCTGCTTTCTCCAAAGCCATGGTGAATTAGAGACTGAGCAAACAAATGCAGTCCGTAGCTGACTCTTTTTCCCCAGGGACACAGATGGGACCTTTCTCCACTGAGTAGGAAGAAAGACCCTTGTCTCAGGTGCTGTCAGGTTTGTGTGCTTACCAGTGTGAGGCCAGCTGAAACCCTTGGAAACACAGCCCAGGCTAAAGAGAGAACCACTAAGGGCTGCTTGAAAGCAGAGCATGTCTATGGAGAAGTTTTTGTTTGCTCTTTTGCATCATTTGAGGATGATAGAAAGTCAGAAAAACACCACCAAAGTGGTGAACTCCTACCCTCCAGGGCACAACCTGGCTCCAGGCCATCTCTGCCATTTTGAGGAAAGAGGGGCCATAGCTGCCACTCATTGTTGCCATGTTTATTTATCAGCAGTTACAGGGATGAGTACAATACTAGAGTGTAAGCAAGAAAAAAAAAATGAACAACTGTTTCTCGCTCTTCCTAAATAAAAAAATCTCTGCCTAGGAGCCACAAAAATACTGCCATCCATCCTACCATACTAACACACTGCATCCTTTCACCCTAAAATGGTTAGCAAAGTCCCAATGCCAGGCCTTTCCGAGGCACACTCCCCTTCAGAGCTATCATCCTACCCGCAGAAGCAGAAGAGGTCTTTAAACAACCTTGTCTTCAGATGATGATAAGGCCACTGAAGGACAGGGGGGTTCCAAGCTTCTCTGCAACCCAAGCAAACCACACCTTGCAGTTGGCCTGCACACTTGAAAGGGAAATGGAAAAGACTTTATGAAATAAAGCTCTTTTTTTGGTACCAGGAATCAAACTCATCACCTGTGCTAGGGCACTGAGCTATCTCCCTGGACCAAAATGAAGTATTTTATGGAGCCAGAGAGATAAAAAGGAAGAGGACTTGTCTTTAAAGAGACAAAGAAAAATAAATAAAAAAAATAAAGAGACAAAGAAGAGGGGCCAGCCAAATAGCTCAGTGGATTAAAGCACCTACTTAGGCAGACACAGGGACAGCTGGATCCCTGACCCCACCCCTGGGGTGGCAATTGAGAATGGGCATGGCAGTGTGCACCTGTAATCCCAGTGCTTGGGAAGCTGAAAACAGGAAGATGACTACAAGTCCAATGTGTGCAGCAAGACCCTGTAAATCCTATACTAAATACATTTTTAAAGAGAGGGGCTAGGGAGATGACTCAGTGGAATAAGCACTTCCCTGGGAAGCGCAAGGGCCTGAGTTCAATCCGTGGTTCAGCCAGAAAGAGAGAGAGGACCACATGGCAGCAGCATCTCCCTTATCCTGCCCAGGCTAATGTCACCCTATGTACACTCCAGCATAAAGGTAAAAGGGGCTGCTTTCTTTCCAGACACTGAACCTGCCAGTGGTTTACCTCAAACTTTCCAGGTTCCAGAACTGTGAGAAGTAAATGGTGAGCCACCTTCCTTATAGCATATAGAGTTGACCAGGTACCATTTCAAAGAGGCATCACTCCTTGCCAATCCAACCCAATGGAGCAGGTGGCAGGCACCACCATCAGAGAGTACACAATAAAGGGAGGAAGACTTATGTACTAATATTATCCATTTGCAAATCAGGCACAGAGGTGGATGCTTGTAATTCCAGCTACTCAGGAGGCTGAGGCAACAGGATCACAAGTCTTGAGTTCAAGGACAACCTAAGCAAACCCTGACTTAAATTTTTAAAAAATGGAAAGCACTGAGGATGTAGACTAATGATAGCACATCCTTAGGTTTGATGCCCAGTATTTAAAAAAACAAAAAAATGAGTAGCTATTTGCAAATAAACAGCATTTTATCATTATAGCTTTCTAGACCAATGTCACAATACTATAAAAGGCGAAGACAGGCAGCAGCAGATGCATACCATGAACAGCGAAGGCCCAAGGCAGTGTGGCAGGGACCACCCTGGTCTAAAGCACGGAAAGTGGGCTCTTATCAAATCTGGCTGGCCTACAAGTGAGAGGCTCCTTTCTGATAAAAGCAAGGCTCTTTGGAGTCAGTACACACCTTAAAATCCCAGGTCATTTTCACTGATAGGGTTAACAAGTTCAACCACATCCTACATTGGTTTTTTCTTTCCCCTTTTAGGAAGGTGAGGATAAGGTAAGTTGAAATCAGAAACTGATCATTGGTGGAATATGCACAATAGGAAAGCTAGATTTGAAGAAATAAGGCACAAATCACAAGAATTTACTGAATGTCCACTATGGGCCTCTCTGAAGAAAAAAGCAAGGGGGATGAAGACGTGGAGGGTTTCCTGTCTCAGAAATCCTACAGGTCATTGGGAAATTAAGCAAAACAAATGATGTACATGTCATGAGGGGGAAGGACCATGCTGTATGTGCTTATCTATTCCAAGGACTCCACCTACAATGGTGTTAAGAGAATCAGATCACATTGTATGTAAAAGTAAATTGTAAGCATTTACTCCTTGCACTTACACTTGTAAACTGTGTTTTAGTTCTCTAAAAAAGTAATTTAAAAGGGGCTTGCGGGTTAGGTGAGTTGTTTAAAGCGCTTGCTTGGGTAAACTCAATCAGGCACAGGGGACCGACGTTAAACTCCAGCTCCATATGCTGCACCAGACCCACCCTTAAGGCTGCCTGCGCCAGCCAAAAAAAACATTCCTTTTCATGTTCACGTAAAAAAATAAAAAATAAAAAAATAAAAAACACTAAATTTTAAAAGGGCAGGCCTGATAGCTCAACGGACTACAGCGCTTTCTTAGGCTGAGCCCAGCAGCCAAGGTTCCATCCCCGGGCATACCGAACTGGCCCCGCCCTGGGGGTCACTGAGACAAGTGACTGAGGCAAGCGGGTTGACACAGGCCTGCAATCCCAGCGCTTGGAAGGCAGAACACAAAAGAATCACTATGAGTCCGACCTACGTAGTGCGACCCCTTATGCCCTATACACCCTGTCCTAAATTCATAAAAATATTTAAAATTAATAAAATGTAGTATTATAAACATTTATTTTAAAAAATATTTCGGCTAGCAAATAAAGTTGGGGGAAGCAGGCATCTAGGCGTGCAAGCTCTCCCTAGTTCCACGTGCCCCGGGGCGTGGCTTCCTACTGTTCAGCAGCACCCGAGAGAAGCGCCCCGTTTCGGGCGCCCGCATCCTGGCCCCGACAAGCTGGGCTGGGCCGGGCCGCACCCTCCCCAGGCCGGCTCCAGGTCCGCGGGGTCCCCAGCTGGCCGAGCTCCGCCCCGCCCAGCTCATTCCGTGGGCTCGGGCGCCCCCGCGCGGCTGGAGGCAGCCGGGCGTCGCACGCCCCGCGGGGCCCTGTTCCTCGGTTCCTGCCTGCCTCCCCGGGGGGCCTCCTATCTGCGCGGCCCCCGGGCACCCCGGGGCAGCGAGGGCGACAGCAGCCCAGTTGAGCTAACGAGCCCCACAGGAGCGTGGTTGGGAGGCGTCGCCACGGCAACCTGGCGTGTGGCCGCCGCAAAACGGGCTTCCGGGATCGCCGCCTTCTCCGACCTGCACCGGCGCGTCAGCGGAAGGCCCACCCGAGCTTTACGCGCGCGCCTTCCCGGCGTGCCCCGCGGCGAGGTGGTCGTAGCTGAGCCCGCTCGCAGTGGATTGTGGGCCAGTGAGAGCGGCAGGACGCCCTTCCCAGCGGCAGCAGTGGTGTATGGGGGTTCTACCTCTACTCCTAGAATTGTAGGGCCCCGGAAGCCAACTCCTGCTCTGTGAGAGCTGCACTTGGCTGGGCGGGAATACTGCATGTATCTCCTAAGAAATTTGTATTAATAAAAAAAAATCCCATGTTTCTTTGCCCCTTGCCAGCAACTGCAGTGTGCCTTATCCTATGTGGTCTTTGCAACAGTTAGAGCCCTATCTTCCATTTTACAGAGAGGAAAACTGAGGCTCAGGATCACCTGACAAAGCCCTACAGCTAACCAATGCCTGAAACAAAGCCAAAGCCCTTCCCCCCCCCCCCATTTTCCTGTCTTACAGAGGCTACAACTCTCAGGTGCTTCCATGTGCAGTGATCTAGGGAGTACTGAACACTAGATTTTGTGGGGCTGACAATTCATGTTAACACATTGGGAGTCGCTCTGACAAGAAAACTTTAATTTGCTTTAATTCAGCCTTTCCGAACTTGTTTGAAACATAGAGCCCCTTTTTAAGATTTAGCATTCTTTCTGTTGTGTTTTAATGAGATTACTGCAGGACACTTGCCTCTCACACGGTTTCATTTTTAGGAATGCTGCCCTTTGGAGCCTTTGGTGACTCCACTTTGTGATGCTGCATGACAAAAACTGGCCACGTTCTATGTGTCAAGCACTTTTCTAAGTGTTTTGTGTTTATTAACTAATTTGTTCCTAAAAACTATCTAGGTATTGTCCCACTTAAGAAAAAAAAAAAAAAAAAAAAGACGTCTGAGGAATATATCTAAAACACACCGGGGCAGGGAGAAGGGAGTCCTTATAATTACAAGTATTTGCTGTTTGCATTAGCCCCTTGTACAGAGGAAACTGAGGCAAGGAGAAAGTGATTCAGTCTGGGTCACACTGGTAGTAAGTGGGCTGGAACCCAGGCAGCCAGGGACAGGGCCTGTACTGGTAACCACTGTAGTGCCTCTGTCACCAGGGCAAGGAAGGACTTGGGTCTGGGTCCCCAACACCTGAGCTAATTTTCCTGTGCGAGTGCCTTTTGTAGAGTATCCTCCCCCTATCTGCTACCATAACCACCACTACTAAATCCTCACAGAAGAAAAAGGAGACAAGATCTGCATTTAGCCCTGGATTGGATCCTGGGTCCTACTATTTACTGGCTGAATAACCCTACACAAGTGACTATCATTCCCACCTCAGTAGAAAGAAGCATGGAACTTCAGCATATGTGAGGATGCACCCAGGAGTATAAAGCAGAGCACAAAACTCAGCCCATTGTTTTTTTTTAATTAAAAATTTTTTTTTTTTTTTTAACCAGCCCATTGTAAGCACTCAGTAAAACTTGCCTGAGTGCCTACCCAACTTCAGACTCCTCTGGGAAGCTTCTCTGGCTGTGCCTTCCCTGAGCCCTCAGGCAGGCAGTGTTCAGGCCTCTCTGAAGGGTTTTATTCCACCCCAGCCTGTTTTATCCTTGGTCTTGAAATGATGGCTTTGTGTGTGTGTGTGTGTGTGTGTGTGTGTGTGTGTGTGTGTGTGATGCATGTGCATATATGTG
>PVKA01027381.1:5766-23717 GCA_004027165.1 Ctenomys sociabilis
AAAAAAAAAAAAAAAAAAAAAAAAAAAAAAAAAAAAAAAAAAAAAAAAAAAAAAAAAAAAAAAAAAAAAAAAAAAAAAAAAAAAAAAAAAAAGAACCACACTGAACTCATAAATAAATTCATAGAGGAAAAGTCACAGGATGCAGAACAATACTCTATGAAACAAGAACCACAGAAAATCTATTCTATTCTCACACATCATGTACTTTAAGCCAAGAATCATCCAAGCAGCTAAAGATGGTCACCTCATACATTTTAGGGTAAAACTTAGAAAGTATGGCATAATAATCATTAATATGGGAGCACACACCATTATCAGACAAATATTTAATAGATATTGAAAATAAAATGAGCAATAACAGAATTGTAACATGGGAGTTTAATACCTCATGATCATACATTATAGATCAACTAAACGAAAATCAATTAAAATGAAATAACTGAAATAAAAATATTAGTAAACTTATTTAGGCATTTATATAGTTTTCAACACAATAAAATCTATTAAACATTCTTCACAGTGACACACAGTGTGTTTCCCCAAACAGACCACATATTATCTCGTAGAACATGCTAAATTTAGTGTAAATTAATTGAAATTATCCTATGCATGTTATCTGAACATCGTGCAATGAAACTGAAAATTAATAGTGAAGGAAACCACAAAAAATGTATAAACATATAGAAATTAGAACCCTTGTGAACTTCAATAGGTCACAGATGAAATTAAAATGTTACTAAACAATATCTAAAATTACATGAACATATACCTGGAAGACTCCTGAAATGGTAGAATGCAATGAAGGCACTTAGAAAAGTTAAATTTATAGCACTGAATTCTCATATCAGGAAAACAGAATGAGCACACATAAGCAAAGAAATGCTGCACCTCAAACTTCTAGCAAAAAAGAGCATGACAAGCACAAAGCCCATAAAATACAGGAAATTATAGTCATCTGATCAAAAATTAATGCAATTAAGACTAAGAAAGCAAAACAAATAATTAATAGAAAGAAGAGTTGGTTCTTTGAAAGTATACATAATATTATTAATACCTTTATAAGACAAAAGAAAAATGAAATTCATGAAATGTGGAATCAATAGGGTGAAATCTCTACAAATCCTGTGAAAGTGAGATGATAAATTCCTACTTAGGAAAAGATATCCCATGCTACTTTGAAAATATTTACTCTCACAGGATAAGAGACAGAGAAAAAATGGACAGATTCCTAGTTATGTCTGAATTATCAAAGCTGAATCAAGAAGATTAAAATATTCTGAATAACACAGTGTCACTTAAAGTGACTGACAATGTAATTAAAAAATTTCCAACAGAAAAAGAAGGTCCTGCTTGATTCACAGCTGAATTCCACAGGAAATTTAAAGAAGATTTAACAACAGTATTCCTCAAACACTTTAGTGAAGTTGAAAGAGAAGTAAATCTCCCTGAAACATTCCAGAAGGCATCAAAACCAGAGAAGGATTACAGGTCAATCTTCCTAATGAGAACAGATGCAAAATTCCTTAATAAAATAATAGCAAACAATGTAGCAAATCATCAAGGAGATTATATACACAAGGACCAAGTGGAATTTATCCCAGGATTGTAGGGATGATTCAACATATTCAAATCAATAAATTTAATACACCACATCAGAGCCAAAAACAAATTCACACGTTTTTCTCAATAGATGCAGCAAAAGCTTTTGATAAACTTCAACACATTCGTGATAAAAACCATATAGGAAATCAAAATTATATTTACCTCAATCTGATAAAACCATCCATGACAAAGCCATGACCAACATAATACTAAACGGATAAAAATTGAAAGTTTTCACTTAGCATTAGGTATAAGACAATGGATCTCTACTGTTGCCAATGCTATTCAATATAGTTCAAAATCCCGGCAAATAGAATACAGCAAATCATCAAGAAGATCATACACCATGACCAGGTAGTTCTGGAAAGACTGACCACAAAAATTAGACAAGAGAGAGATAAAAGGAATAGGAATAGGAACGGAAGAAGTGAAAGTATCATTGTTTGCAGTTGATATGATAATCTACATAAAACTCAAAATATCTACCAAAATACTTCTGATTTAATAACTAAGTTCAGTAGCATAGGTGGATACAAAATCAACACTCAAAAATTAGTTCCATTCCTGTACACAAACAAAAATCTCAGTGAATGAAATTAGGGAAAATATACCTTCCACAATAGCATCCAAAAATATTTACGATGCAACATAATGAAGTAAAATATCTATACATTGAAAATTCTACCTTTTTCTGTATTTCTAGAGAAGAGTCTACAGGGTGGTCAGGGTCTTGGTAGTACATCGGACTCATAGTGATTCTCTTGTTCATAGCCTCTCAAAGGCTGGGATTACAGATGTGTGCCACCACACCCAGTCTCAATTGCTGTCTCAGCACAACCTCAGCACAGGGCAGGTAAAGCTGGTCAAGAAAAAATTCTGTGGCCCTGAAAATTATATGCATTATTCCGTGGTCCATGGTACCTTGCAGCTGCCTAAGCTTCCCTAAGCTGACACTATAGACTGCTGTGCTATCTTGCCAGAAGATTCAAATGATATTGAACAGGATATCAGAAAAGGAAAAGCTATCCCATGCTCATGGGTGGGAAGAATCAACACTGTGAAAATGGCTATATGCCCAGGTTGTGATACAGATTTAATAAAAATCCAATCCAAGTATCATTAATGTAACACAGCACAAGAGAAAATATTCCGAAAATCTATTTTGAAACAGAAGAGTCCTAGAATAGCAAAGAAACTTATGGGCAACAAAGAAAGGCAGGAGGAATCATAAGCTTTCACTTGAGATTATGCTACAAATCTACTGTAATATAATTAACCGAATACTGGCAAAAAGTTAGACCTGAAAATCAGTGGAACAAAATAGAATATACAGTCACAACTACAAATACACTCAGCCATCTCATCTTTGACAGAGCAACCAAACATATTCACTGCAAGGAATATAGCATCTTTAATAAATAGTGCTAGAAAACTGGCTCTTTACACATCAAAGTCTAAAATTAAACATATATCTATCTCCATGCACTAAAGTCAAAATAGGTCAAAGATCTAAATATTAAAATAGAAGCACTAAGTTTACTGTAGACAAAGAAGGAAGAAAACTTGAACACTTAGGCATAGGCAGAGTTCACAAACAAAACCCAAAGTGCAGGGGAAATACTTCAAAGAATCAACAATTGGGGTTTCATCTTATTAAAGTTTTGCATAGCAAAATAAAACACTAACAGAGTGAAAAGATAACACAGAGAGTGGGAAAAACATTCATCAACTGCCCCTAAGACAAAATAATTATATTGAAAATAAATAAAAATTTGGGGGCCATCCAAATAGCTCAGCAGATTAAAGCAGCTGCATGCAAGCACAAGGGGCAGGGGTTTGATCCTGAGGCCTCATTCCCGAGGCACCCTAAGATGACAGTCAAGAATGGGCGTAGTGGTGCATCCCTGTAATCTCAGCACTTGGGAGGCCGTCAGCAGGACAATCACTATGAGTCAGATCTAGTAATGAGTTCCTGAACACCCTGTAGGCCCTTCTCTAAAATAAAAATGAAAAAATCAGGGCCCCCAAAATCAAAGACCCAATCCAGAAATGGACAGCTGGAATGAATATGTACGTTTCAGATGATGAAATACAAACAGCAAATCAATGTACAAAACTGTTCAACACATTTCGTCACCAAAATCATTCAAATTAAAATAATTCTGACAGTTCATCTCATTCTAAAATGAAGGGTTATTATCTGAAAGTCAACCAATAACAAGCGCTAGAGGGGCGATGGGGAAAAAGAAACAGTTCACCACTATTGATGATTGATACTGGTATATGGCTATACCAGTATAAGCTGGTATAGGCACTATAGAAATCAGTGTGGAGATTCCCAAATATATGAAGACTAGATGTCTTATTGAATCCAGATATTCTCCTTTTGGTATGTGCCCAGAAGAATAAAAATATCATACCACAGTAATATACCTGAACACATATTTATAGCAGCACAATTTATAATAGCCAAATCTTGAGAAAACAAACTGCCCATCAACAATTGAATGGAGTACTGCTCTGTTGTAAAGAATGACAAACGTGGTACTTTTATAGGTAAATGAATGCAATTTGAGATCATACTGATAAGTGAAGTAAATCAGAATCACGTGTAAACATTGCAGTTTTTCTGGTGTGAGAAATTAAAAGAGTAATAAGGTGTAAAATCTATGGTAGATACTGTGACACAGAGAGAAATTATTCAAAAGGAAAAGGGGAGCTGGGGAGATAGCTCAGAAATCTAAGCACCTGCCTGACAAGCACAAGGTCCCAGCTTCAATACCTGGAACTGTATGCCATGCCCAACCCTGAACACCAGATGTGCAATACCTGCCCCAAAACAATTTGTGGTAGAACACACCTATAATCCCCACACTGGATGTTGAGAAAGGAGGATCATTGGGAAATTGAGGTGTGTAGTGAGACTCTGTACCAAATAAATAAATAAATACCGATCATACTTACTGGAAGAAGGATAGCCTCTTTAACAAATGGTGCTGGAAAATTTGGCTTTCTACATGCCTAAAACTAAAATGTGACCCAGTTCTATCACCATGCACTAAGTTAAAGTCAAAATGGATTAAAGATCTAAACATTAAAACAGAAACAGTCAATGTCCTGGAAGAGAGGTTAGGAGGAACTCTTGAAGACATAGGGGTAGGTAAGGAATTCATGAAAAAGCATAAATTCACATAGGATGCACTTGAAAGAATCAACAACTGGGCTCAACTCTTCTTGAAGAGTTTCTGTACTTCAAAAGAAATTGTCAATAGAGTGAAAAGACAACCCACAAATTTTGAAAAAATCCTAACTAATAAGCAATCAGACAGAGGTCTGCTGTCTAGAATATATAAAGAACTAAGATATAACAAAGCCCTCAAATGTAAAGACTCAATTCAGAAATGGGCATCTGAGATGAATACATATTTCTCAGAGGACGAAATGAAAGAAGCGAATAAATATATGAAAAAATGCTCCACATCGCTAGTCATCCATGAAATGCAAATAAAAACAACACTGACATACCATCTCACTCCAGAAAGAATGGCTATCATAAGGAAATCAACCAACAACAAAATTTGGAGAGGTTGTGGGGAAAAGGAAACACTTCTCCACTGCTGGTTGGAATATAGACTGGTACAACCATTGTGGAAATCAGTGTGGAGACTCCTCAAAAGAGTAGGAGTGGAAATCCCATTCAAGCCAGCTATCCCCCTACTGCGAATTTTCCCAGAGGAAAAGAAAACATTGTGTCATAGTGATATATGTGTACCTATGTCTATAGCAGCACAATTTGTGATAGCAATATCTTGGAAACAACCAAGATGTCCATCACATGAGGAATGGTTGAAAAAGATGTGGTATTTCTATGTAATGGAGTATTACTCAGCTATTAAGAATGATAAGTTTGAAACATTTATACTGAAGTGAATGCCACTTGAACATATACTCATAAGTGAAATAAACCAGACACTCATGTGTAAATATCATATAGTCTCCCTAGTATAAGTAGCAAAAAGCGGAAATACAGATGGAAACTTACAACAACAACTAAAAACAGTTGAGTCAGAAAAGGCAAAGTGAATGGCATATGCTGCAGGATACTAATCAGCTTTCCTTCTGGATGAAGAACAACCTAAGATCACTGATCAAAATTGGAGAAATAGAAGAGCCAGAAGGCCAGCCAACATTTTGGCCCTAGCCTTTCAAGGTCAGCGAAGACTCAGGACATAGGAGAACCTGTACTGCAACCTCATGAAACTCAATTGAGCTCCAAATATTCTAAACAAGGAGACTATGGAGCTACAGAGGAAAGAGACGGAAGTTCTATGGTTTGCCTGGGGAGAGTCACATGAAGAGAAAACTTTCTCTCAGGCTCTCATAGAAAGCAAACTGGTTAAGCATTGGCCGTGACTCATCCACATGGATGACACAGACAAAGGATTTACAGAATAAGGTACAGGACTACAAAATAAACCCTGAGGGGACTTCCTTGACCTCATAAGAAACAAAAAGTACATGTTTTGGTATATAGGTCTTGTTCTGTCTAGGTCTTAACCATCCAGCAGAAAAGTATAAAAATGCAGTATACACCATGGGGCCATAATAATAAGTTGAGCTGTAAATGGCTATGGTCGACAACTTCTTCAGATAACTCACTATTGTTGTGGAATGCTGAACTGTGTTAGCTTGTGTCATTGAGTTCAGGCAACTAAATTAGTTGAGTGGCAATGGAGTGCCCATCTTGACAGGTGTAGGCAAAGGAAGGGGCATAGAAAGGAAGAATAATGATGTGTGTGTATTGACAGTACAGTTGGGATTGATAACGCCGTGATTCTACATAATTCTGTGAGAGGCAAAATTTGAATTAATGGTGCTTGGAAAGGATATTGTGTCAGCTTCTAGTACTATGGACAACCACTAGGAAAATAACAAGGTAGAAAGTATTAATTATTGAATCTTTGATGTAATTCAGGTATAAAAAATAAGATACGGAAACAGCTACACTCTCTTAACTTACTGATAAGAGACATACGCTATAATAATGTCTGTAAGTACAATATCATGTATGCACCTTCTATGATATCAACACATTATGAAAACAATTTGCAATGTATTAATTTATCAAATCCATCTTGTCAAGGTATCTTAAAATTGTCTCATTGATGTTGGTACTTCAATCAAATAAAAATTAAAAAAAAATAATGTGCTTTAAGGCATAATTAAAAAAATGAAAAAATAGGTATACAGCTACATTCTGTTAATTCATTGATCAGAGGCATCTGCTCTAATAGTATTTGTAGATAGGGTATCATGTATGCATCTTTTACAAAAAAGCCACTATGAAAACAATGTGCAATATATTAATTGTTGAATCTGTCTTACTAATTTGATCTGAAACTGTCTCACTGCTGTTTGTTCTTCAATAAAATAAAAAAATAAATAAAAGAAAAATAAATAAATAAAGCAAGCAAGCAAGAAAGTGTTATAGTTAGTATTTTAAGTGCCTGCTTGGCAAACAGAAGGGCATGGATTCTATTCCCAATAACACATGTTATGCCAGTCCCATACCATGGTAGCTACTGAAATCAGACATGTCTGTGATCCCCGTGCTGGGGAAACTTAGAAAGGAGGATCACAATGAGTCCAGTCTTCATAGAGGGACCCTGTACCCAATAAATAAATGAATAAATAAATAAAATTTATTTTAAATAAGAAAAGGAAACTAGAATGGGGAAAGGAAAGTTGTGAAAAGAGAGAAATGCAAGCAAGTTGTACTATTAAAATCTTTTAGTTTGATAAAAAGGAAGGTATGTGCTAATATCAATTGAATAATTTTTATGCCCTGAGAAAGAACTTTGAAGATAACATGATGTGATGCATTAACTATTATTCTATTATTTCATTGTGGTATTTTACTTTGATCTTTTATTCCATAAAATAAAAAAGAAAAAATGTACAGCCATCTTAATGCCAAAATTCAAGTTATATTACAAAGCTTCAGTGGTAAAAACAACATGATATTAGTAAAGGTGTAAATTGTTGACCAATGTAACAGAATACAAGATAAGAAACAAACTGGAGTCATAGTTCACTGTGCTATGTTTTACAAATTCGTGAAATTCCTTTGTTGGAGGACTGATAGCCTCTTCAGCAAATGATGCTTGGAAAAATGCCTATTCCCATACTAAAGGTTGAATCTCGACCCATATATCTCAGTAGGAATGAAAATCAAATCAGGATGTATCAAAAATCTAAACATTTGAACAGAACCACCTAATCTGTTGTAAGACAAAATAAGTAATACTCTCAAAGATACAAATAGAGGCAAAGACTTTCTAAAGAAATTCAGATGCAAAAAAACTAATACAAAGAATCCACAAATCAAATCATGCATCTGCACAACAAAAGAATCCACTGGCAGACTGTAAAGACATTTTATGGAATGGCAAGCAAATATTTACCAGCTACTACTCAGACAAATGACTAATGCCCCCCATTTAGAGAACTGATTATAAATAGTCAATAGTACATGAAAAAAATATTCCGTTTTGATGGCTTTTCAAGGAACACAATATAAAAGAACGTTGATTTTTTAAAAGTATTTGGTACAGGCTCTTACTACCCGGCTCAGACTCCTAGTGATCCTCCTGTTTTCAGCCTCCTCAATGCTGGGATGGCAGACATATGCTATTATATCTGGACTACGTGGCCAGCAGCAGGCGCTGGAGTAGGGCCGGCTCAGTGTGTGGTGATAGGCATAAAATTCCAGTCCCTGCACTTGCCTAAGTAGGCACTTAGTCCACTGAGATATAATGCAGATATTTTATCTGACACCAGAAAGAATGGCTACCACCAATAAATCAACTGGTATAAAATGTTGGTGAGGCTGTAAGAAAAACAAATCATAGTTCTTAATTGCTGATGGCACTCTAAACTGATACAAACACTATAGAAATCAGGATGAAGATTCTTCAAAATTTAAACATAGAAATTCCATTTGAACCAACTATTCCTCTTCCTAAGGTGTTGACATTATTCTCCAGTGGTTTGTGCATATCTGTATTTATAATAACATAGATGACATTATACTTCACTGGCACAGCATCTCCTTGACAAGGACAAGGTCATGAATTAGGTTTCCTATAGCAAAAATATCATTGTAGCATAATTCATAAGAGCTAAATCATAAGTACAGCTTCTGGTCATTAGCAGATTAATGGAAAAAGAAAATGTATTCATATAAATGGAATACTAGTCTGATAAAGAAAGATGATAAAGAAAGATAAATTTGAGTCATTTGTATGAACATGAGTACATTTGGAGACCACAATGCTGAGTGACATAACTCAGATGTTGGACATACAATCTTAATATAGGAGAGAGAGAAAGAGAGAGAGAGAGACAGAGAGAGAGACAGAGACAGAGACAGAGAATGAATACAATATAAAAGACAGTCTGGTGATATAGCTAAGCACCACAGAACCAGCCTGGAAAGCATGAGATCCTGAGTTTGATTTTCAGTATCCATCTCCTAAAATAGAACAAACAATAGAAAGGGAGAAGAAATAAAATAGTATATAATCTAGCACACAAGGTATATAAAAGTGTACCTTAATTTAGTACAATTTTCTTACCAGTTTTATAAGTACTTAGGCTAATTATTAAGGGAGGAATTTAATCTGTATGTATGACAATTAACTTCACAAGTTCTTATAAATTGATTAATTTGATGCAGAAAAGTGAAAAGCATGGATTGTTCAGAGAGGGGAATTGAAATGTGCTATGTACATGTACCAATCCCCCACAGTGAATGTAATCACTATGTACTATAAGAATGTACTAATAAAAGTAAAAAAAAAAGTTCTTGGTGAAGGCATTATGTCAGCCTGCATGAATAATGCTTTTAACATAAGAGCTAGCACAAAAGAATCATTTGGTAATGCTGTTTTTCTGTCATTACCTTCTAAAGAGAAATTCACGTTTAGCTTTGGGAATAAAGTTCTTTGATTTTTTCCAAGTTAAAAAAAATAGGAAAATAAAGAAAAGGGAATGGAATGAAAAGGAAAAAAATGTGCACATTCACCTATTCCTATAGTGAGTGTAATACGAGGTACAGCAAATATATAAAAATAAATGTCCAAAAAAGACATAAATATTCTTGTACAAAAAAGATGATTGTGAAAAATCTTTTTTAAAATTTGATATAAAAATGACAAATTGAATAGGTGAGTTCCTTGAAACCTGCTTAGGTTATTTAGTGCAAGAAAAGCTAAAAAGTCACTGCTTCAAATTTTCCAAGAATAGTATATTCATCTTTAAAAATACACTGGCTGCTATGACTTACATTTATTCTAAATTAGAAATGCAAAATTGAAAAGGAGAGGAAAAATAGAACCTGTGCATTGTGACCATATCATTTATAAGATAAAACATCATGGTCTGTAATGAAGTAATAAGATTGTAAAAATGGTAATGGTCAATTAAATAGCAGTAGGAGCGTATAAAGATTTCAGATGTCATGAAGTCAAATTTATTTTGTGCTTTTGTATATTATAACTACCATTTGCTACAAATTATATATCAGTGAACCCTAATTACAAAATTAAATGTTAAGGATAAATGTGATCGTAGACCAAAGAAATATGATGATACAGGAAATTTTCATGTTACCTGATAATTTGAAACACATTGAATAAAACTTAATGTTTTATACTCAATGAAGTATTCTCAAATGATTTTTGATGTTGTTAAATGCCCTCATTATTTGTTCAACATTCCTAAAGCATTATCAGTGTTTCATGATGGATATTTTGAAACATGCCATACTACAGTTGATAATAATTTATTGTACTCAGGAGTTTATTTTGTCATCTGAGACTTCTTTACTCTGCTTTTCCACCATAGTCATTCTAATCATAGCAGTAATCTCTTCTTTACTTATCTGGTCCTTGTAGATTCAACATTTTTCAGACAATTTAGCTATTTTCACAAACTATATATTTTAATCTGTACTTTCCTACTTCCACTCACTTTTCTTGGAATAGGTAGTATTAACATTTTCAGATATTGCCTAAAATTTTGCGCTTTTCTGTTGATGAACCATAATCATAATTCATTAAGACATTACATTTATTTCACTTACAATCTTTATCCAAAATCTATTTATAATATTTTTGTTTTCTCTAATTTCATATTCAGTTTTAAAATAAGGGCTTATAATTATAATTAGTCAGGATTCATTCTAGCAAATGAAAAATCATGTTAGTTGTTTCAATCGAAAGGGACTCAAGGAAAATTAGATGCTTCCAAAATCATTGGAAATGTGGAGCACTGAACAGCCAAGGATGGCAACATTAGCTTTCGGGCTCATTTCCAGAATTGCTGTCATGCACAAATAGCATAGAAAATAAATTTTCTAAAGGCTAAAGCTCCTTTTAAATCTACAAGAAAGAAAAGAACAAGAAAACACATAAATGTCTTCCAAAATCTCACGGCATGAAAGCCGTGGCATCTGCCACCCTGTCAGAGGAGAAAGAATATTACTTTTGCTTTTCTTTTTCAAAATCATATATGAAAATATCTCCTTTAAAAACATAAAGTGCACATATAAAGTTACAGAGGTTTTGTTATCAGGGAACTATACTTCTAGTCTTCATACTTCTCACTATGAAGAGGAGGGCATATAATTTGCATAGTCAGCCTACAATATTCATGGCAATGCTCTCCTTTGGGAAAAAGACCCGTATTTCTGTAACAACAACATGTATCTATTCTATCTGGCTGATTGAAGCTTTCCCTTATCCAAAAAGTCCAATGAGAGACCCAAATGCATATCAATTACTATCTATCTCTGCAAGATAGTATTTCCTCTTTTAGTGCAGTTATCTGTGATATTTAATATTCTACAGACTAAAGATTTACTCCCATTAGTATTAATTAATATCATAATGAAAAGGGACAAACCAGAGAAGATAAGGACAAGAATGTGTGTTAAAATACATTTTCTTGAATTCTTTCTTTAAATTTAGAATTTCCACTCTTTGTTGTCCAATTCATGATCATTTAACTTGAACTAGATCTCTTGCAGCCCAAATTATTTGCTGATGATAAGCCACAAATTTGTTAAGAATATTCTAAGTTCTTTGTATCTGTGCTCAGAATTTAGTTTTTCTCATCTTCTAATAATTTAACCACTACAAATGGATGTATTAATAGACATTTTACAAAGTACTTTAGCTTTCACTTTCTCTGTTTTGATTGACATGAACTCTGTTTCTCATTAATAATCAAGATTACCTAACCAGTACATTATTTCACTGTGTTGATGCTAATAATCTATAATGATTATTATAGTACATGTAGATTATCTTCACTGTGGTTTATATTGTGCCATTATATTTATATTGGATGATTAGATTTTCTGCTTTCATATAGGTGTAATTATATAAGTAATTATATGTTGTCTATATGCAAAAATATTTTTCACAAAATATTTTAGTTAGACATAATATGCAAAAAGTATTTTCCATCAAATACTGATAAGTTAAAATTTAAGTTCCTATAGTATGTGAAGAAAAAATTAAAAATTAAAAAGAGGAATAAACAATTACACATTTTTACACAGAAATTTAGAAATGTAACCATATAAATGTTGTAGCAGGATAGTCCTATGAGATTTTTTTTCTTGTCTCTTGTTTTCATTTATAAGATGCTTGATATATAAATAGATAGTGAGGTTAAGCTCAACCACCTATTTTATACGGTAATAACAGCATTAAGCTTCTCTTCTAGAGGGTTAACAACTTAAGTTTGCAGACCAAAAATTACAGAAAAAGAAGGGCTACAAGGATAGCCAACATTTTGGTCCTAGACATTCAAGGAAAGTGAGGACTCATGACATAAGTGAACCTGTACTGCAACATCCTGTAACTCAGTGGTGCCCCAAATTTTCAGATCAACAGATTAAGAGGCCACAGAGGAAAGTGATTAATGATGTATAATGTGCTTAACGTGAGTCACCTAGAAAGAAGACATTCTCTTAGGCTTTCACAGAGAGAAAACTGGTCTAGCAATGCCCGTGACTCAGCAACATAGCTGACACTGGCAAAGGAATTACAAACTGTGCTACAAGGTTTCAGAGTGAATCCTGAGGGTATTTGATTGACCTTGTCAAATACAAAAGTTACATTTCTTGTTGTATAGGTCTTGTTTTATCTTGGTCTTAACCATCCAGCAGAAAACTATAAAAATTAGGTGCAAAAAGTAAAGCCATATTAATGTGCTGAGCTGTAAAAGGCTCAAGTCAAAAACTTCTGACTTTGTTAGTCCTATGGATAATCCACTACTATAATGAACTACTGGACTATACTGTATTATTTTGCTGAATTCATGCACGTACAATATTTAAATGTCAATAATACCCATCTCTGACAACCCCAAACAAAAGAAGGGGATATAAATTAAAAGACTATTGTGTATCCGTATATATAAGTAGTTAGGATAGATATACAGGCACTTTCTTTTAATTCAATGAATAGAAAGATTTGTACTAATAGTGTTTGTGGACAGCATATCACTTGTGCATCTTGTACTATGAGTAACTACTACACAGACAACAAGATACAATATATTAATTATTGAAACTGTCCCACTAGCCTGTTATGAAACTGTCTCGTTGCTATTTGTTTTGCAATAAAAATTAATTTAAAAATAAAATAATATTTTACTTAAGCACATGAGCTAGTGAAGTGAATGCCCCCAAATTTCAAACATTCTTATATGAGTGTATAATTTTTCTTCAGTCATTAAAGAAAAAGATGTTTCTTTCTTTCTTTCTTTCTTTCTTTCTTTCTTTCTTTCTTTCTTTCTTTCTTTCTTTCTTTCTTTTCTTTTCCTTTTTTTTTGGTGGAACTGGGGATTGAACTCAGGCCCGTGTGCTTGGCAGGGAAGCCCTTATTCCACTGAGCCATCCGCCGGCCCAAACAAATGTTTCTTATTATAGCATATTTTTTGCCCCACATAAAATCATATTGAGAATAAAAGAAATGTAATCTAAACACAAATATTTACTTTTTGTGTAGTAATATCTATTGTTTTTAAGATTTTACAGATGTACTAAGTATGATATATATATATATATATATATATATATATATATATATATATATACACACACACATATTCTGTAAGTATATAAATTGCTATTTCAAAATACGGTTCTAAGGTACATTGTGATACACAGTATTGTAGTTTATTCTGAAAGTGATATTTTCATCTAAATTAGACTCAAAATGGTCCTCCTGTTTTCAGCCTCCCAAACACTGAGATTTACAGGCATGCACCACCCAGTCTCATTTGCTGTCCAAGTGCACCCCACAGGTGGGGCTGGCACAGCACATGGGGAATCAAATGCTGGTCCCAGAACCTGCCTAAACAGGCACTTTAGTCTGCTGAGCTGTCTGGCTAGCCCTTCAGTGGAATTTTGGACATGAATAATTTAAGATTATCAACAATTAATATTCTATAACATTCTATCAACAATTATTATTCTATAACATTCTAATATTTCTAAATGGAGTCTATTTTTGAAATATTTACTTATCAATCTTATGTACATAAAATGATTAAGTCTTTTAGCTTTTCTTTTTTTCTGAAACTTAGAAGATGCTGATATCAATGTACAAGTGAGAAATAAACATAGAAGATAAAAGTACATTTCATCAGAAAAAATAATTAAATAGGAATGGAGGAGCAAGAAGGCAATAATGAGCAAGCGTGTAACACTGTAAGAGTTGAAAAAAGCAAAGGATGTTTGGAAAAATGAAAGAGTATGAAGCAGAAGACCTTTGTAAAGGTGAATTCATGAAAATTCTTTAAAAATAGAAAGAAAGACTGAGAATCAACAAAGGATAGGTCAGTCGAAAAAGGTGTTGCCTGCCAAGGGCAAGGGCCTGAGTTCAATCTCCAGTTCCGCCAAAAAAAAAAAAAAAAAAAAAAAAAAAAGCATATCAAATTCAAAAGCTTCTGGACAGCAAATGAAACAACCAACAATCTGAGAAGAAAGCTTACATAATTGAGGCTGGTGAAATGGCTCAGCAGACCAAATGCCTGCTTGGCTAAGTGCCAGGATGAGGTTTTGATCCTCAGCACCACATGCCCTGCTAGTCTGAGATGAGGTGTGGGGACACTCAAATGTAATCCCAGCACTGTGAAGGCTGAAAACATGAGGATTACTATGAGTCCAAGCTGCATATGAGACCCAGTACCAAATAGATTGAAAAAGAAAAACAAAGAAAGTTTACCTATTTGGAAATTTTCCTACTCAGTAGACAAAGGATTTGTGTCTACCATATATTTTTATTGTCATTTAAAAGGCTCTCCAACATAAAAGACCCCATCAAAAGCTGGGAAAATGTAGACACTTAACAGAATAAGAAATTCAAATGTCTTAAAAATACAGAGAAAAAATGTTCAATGCTACTTGCCATTAGATAAATGCAAATTAAAATAACACTGAGGTTCCATGTTACTGCAGAAAGCACATCTGTCATCAATACATCAACTAATAGAAAATGCCCGCAAAGTCTCAGGATCAAAGTAAAACTTCTACACTGTTTGTGGAACTGTAAACAACTGTATCCATTATGGAAAGCAGTTTGAAGATTTCACAGAAATTTACGTAAGGGCTGGGGAAATAGCTCAGTGGACTAACTGTCTGCTTGGAAAGCACAGGGACCAAATTTGATCACCCATACTGCATGCCACACCAGCCCTGCCCCAGCACTTACTGAGCCTGCCACTGAGACCAGGGGTGGTGGCACATGCCTGTAATCTCAGTTCTGGGGAAGCTGAGAAAAAGTATCACTATGAATCCAATCTTCATAGCAAGACCATGTATCAAAAATTAATAAAATATTTTAATAAAAATTATAAATATTCTATTTCACCTTGTTATTTCTTTTGTAGGTATCTTCCTAAAGAGTTAAAGATACTCTGTCACAGGGATACAAGCATGTGCATATTTATAGCAACATACTTAACAATGTACAAAACTTGGAGGCAGCCTAAATGTTCCTCAATAAATGAGTGGATCAAGAAAACATACTACTAGGATGATAGCCTGCCATAAAGGATAAATATGAGTCATTTGTAGGAAAATGAATATACTTTGAGACCAGAATGATAATACAATAAATCAGAAAACAAGCCTAAATACAATACGTACAGCTTAGGTGGTGGGGGAGATGGCTCAGTAGAATAAAGTGCAAGAGCCTAAGTTCAATCCCTGGTTCTGCAACAACAACAACAACAAAAAGCAAAAACAAAGGCAAAACAAAATGTATAGCTTATGTCAGAGACTCAAATTGTGAATAAAGTACAAAATATAAGAAATATATCAGGAAGGAGTAGAGTAGGTTTTTGACAAACATTTATAAATGTAAATATGTACTGCAAACCTATAATATATACACATAAAATAAAAGTAAGTAATTTGTACTGTGGTTAGAGATTGGAGAATTTACTGAAGGGAAGTGAATCTTGATAAGAATACCAGCCACATGCAGTACTAACTCTTGTAATGTTACAGCCTTGATCATTATTGCCTTCTTGCATCATTATTTCTATACAATTATTTTTTTCTGATGAAATGTATTTATCCTTTGTGCTTATATCTCCATTATACATTGATGTGGCTATATTTTATATTTCAGAAATACTGAATGAAAGGCTACAAATGAAACCTAGCTGTGGACTAAACTGAGATGCTGTGAATGAAAAGTTAGATAAACAGGACTGTTTTAACAATTTTAACCTAAGTTTAAACAGATAATAATTACTGAAGAATCTGATGATTAAAGTTCTAGAACATCCAAGATATTCACTTGGATAATAATAGCAAGTAAAATATCATAACTGTATAAATATATAAAGCTTCAATTTTTCCACACATAAACCTAATCGTAATAAATTTACTTTCACTATTATATAACAAAATTAAAAGGTTTTCTGACACATACTCTTTTTCTCTTAATTGTCAACATGAATATATAAACATAACCAGGCTTCCCTCCCTTACCCAACATCACATAATTATTGCATAAGAAACTGTAGTAGTTGTTGTCAAATGGTAGCCTACATACAAGATAGAATGAATCAGAATAAGTTTATGGACCTGTGTACTAAAAATACAGAATCATGAAGAGTGTATTCTGAATCAGCATCACATGTGTGAACCCCATAATCTATGTTTTGGCCAAATACTTCAGGTATTTATCCACTCTGTAAACTATAAGGTGAATTTTATAGTGATATAATCATAAAAGTTTAACATTTCTCAGTAAAGGAAGGTATTAAAATGTCCTTGGTGTATTTTAAAAGGTTCTAGTCACATTTCAATGATTTTATTCTTCGTTAAGAGTAAGGAAGTAGCATAAAGCAGTTTATCTCACTTATTGCTCTGTTCTATATAGATAAGGGGGAGCATCAACCAGAACCAAAAAGGTACATCTTAAATTGTGGCTCATTTATAATTTTCAATTTTCCATTAGAGGAACTTCAACCCTTTCCTTCACTTTTTTCCATAATTTACTCTCAATGCTACTAGCTGACTCACCATGAAATAATTTATGTACGGTAATAACTGTATAATTAAATAATGTTTAATTGCTTCTGCTAAGTAAAGCAAAAATGGAACATTTTTGGGATGTTCAGAATATAATTATCTTATTCACGGGGATTATGTTCATCAGTTGCTTTAGTTATGGGAGTATTATTTATTATTATCAATATTCATAATTAATTGCTAATATAGCTCATTCTTTGGTTTTAATTAGTAAGTAAAGTTAACTAATGTGATAATAAAGTATAGTTAATGCATAACATTTCTTTTTAAATGCAAAAGTTGTTAATTTTTGAAATAATTCTTACTCCCAATTTACTACCCTGTACTGAACATTACATTTAATTAGCTATGAAAATTGAGAGCTTTTTAAAGCTTATTCTTCTTTCCTTGAAATTTAAGACAGACATTTGCTGATAGGAGAATTGTATGAAATCAAGTTTTAAAAATACACTTAGAAATGAACTTTAGGAAATAAATGTACACTACATAAAATGTAGGTACAATAAAGATTTTCCTATAGATTTTTTCTTGACTTTTGACTTCAGTCATCTGAAACCTGTTATTTTTTAAAGAGAATAAAAAAATAGTAAAAAAATGTTAGAAACACTATAGTATTTCACTAAACAAAATAGGAATCCGACAATGGTTGTTGTATTGCATAATGTTTTCTTCAAATTAGTTTAGATTGCCAGGTATAATCATGCAAAGCTGATAAAATGAAAGT